>CATIWO010782678.1:0-10799 GCA_949673435.1 Macaranga tanarius | reverse complement strand
TTGTACAAAATTTATCAATATTTAATTTGATAAAAAAAAGTTCATAAAAAAAATAACAATTTGTAACAAGTATTATTTTTTAGTATATGGGCATAATAGTAAATATCTCATACACTACTTTTCTTTTTTTTTAATATTTATCTTCCCAATAAAAAAAGTACAACAACTTTCATTCCTCCCTATATTATTTTCTTTCAAATCCAAACACAAGGGAGGAAAAGAAAGAAAAAAAAATAACATTATTTTCCTTCATATTTTTCTCTCTATTTTCTTTCCTCTCTTTCCTACCTTTTCAAACATAGCCTAAATGATACAAAATTGTACTTATTTCAATAATTTATTGTCATAAAAGTATGATATTATAAATCCAGCTTTTGGTTATGTGCAGCGTGCAGGTATTTTTTGCCTTAGAAAATTCTCCTAGGAACTGGTGAGATATGTTCAAACCAAACAATGTCTAACAAATTAATTAGAAAAGCCATGACATGACCAATCACTTACTATGTAATAAATAAATATTTTTTTTTTTCAAAAAAATATATATTTATTTTATTTTTTAAAAATAAAAATGGTCAAAAAAAAAATGGTAAACTATGATTAATGATGATGACGAGCAATAGCTGTATGGGTCCAGGCGTCCAGCCACTTATCCACGCCTTCCAACTCTAACGTTCACTTTCCAAAAGAAACCGTCAAGCCATCTCAGGCCATACATTTTTGCCACGTGTGCATTACTTCCTGATCAACGAGTGGTTCATATACCTCCACGTGTCCCTTTTTAATTGCCGACGGATAAATTCACCTATTTTGACCGTAAGTAGTAACCAATAGTATAATGACACGTCAAAACATTTTAATATAATTCAAAAGACCGTACATTCGGGTCATAAAATGGATCTGGCTTTTATTGTTGTTATCCATTGGATACGGATACAGCCCATCGGGTCTTCTTGTTCACCTGTCGTGTTCCTCACTGTAAAATTCTGACTTCGAGTCAGGCAGTCAGCTACCTCATTTAACATGTTTTTTTCTTTATTTTTTTTTTTTTATAATGAATTGTAAATTTATAATAGTTTAAAAATAATTTCTGTACTATTTTGACTGATTATGGAATAATATTTTGTTTTTCATCATGTGAAGAAATATCATTAATGTAAGGGATACGTATCAAAATAAATCATGTGATTAGATTTTGTTTTTCAATTATTAGTTTTTAATTTTTTAACATTTTTAAAAATATATAATTTTGTTTTATTTACATTTTAATACTATAACAAGTAACTTTAATATTATTTTATTTTATAAAAATATTAATGAAATATTAAATTATAATAATAAAATTATTTTATGTGTGATAGATGTATTTACTTGGATATTTTTAAAAATATTATAATTTTTTTAAAATTACTTTTTGTAAATTTCTTACAATGTTATATTACTTAATAAATAACTTTATTATTAGTTATTCATATAATTTTAATATTAAATTATATATTTTTAACAACATTAACGAGTAGTGTACTAAAATATGAATAAAATAAAATAATATACTTTTAAATATTAAAAAACCAATATGAGGAAAACAAAATTATATACTTTTAAATGTTAAAAAACCAAAATAAAATATTTAATCACATTATTTTTTTTTTTTTACTTTTCCCTTAATATGATAGACCTATAAAATAGTATTAGCAATTG
The DNA here is from genome assembly GCA_949673435.1 of Macaranga tanarius. Taxonomy (NCBI): domain Eukaryota; kingdom Viridiplantae; phylum Streptophyta; class Magnoliopsida; order Malpighiales; family Euphorbiaceae; genus Macaranga; species Macaranga tanarius. The sequence continues at coordinate 9,101 of CATIWO010782678.1, read as the reverse complement.
ATTAAAATGAAAATTTTGCATACTTCAAATAAATTAAATCTAATAGTTAAATTTATAATATATATAGAACATATTATATTTTTATTAATTAAATATAAAATAGTCATAAATTAGAATGTGTGTTACTCATTCAATTGTTAATTGTGATACTATAGACAATATTTCTATTTAGTTGATAGTTTAATTAATTTTCAGGTAGCAACTTGTTGAGGACTATAGCATCATCAGAGTACTAGTAATATATATATATATATTGGCAAAATTTTTTTATTTTATTGTAAATTATAGACATTGTCATATGGTAATTTGTTTGTATATTCTTGAGCTTAAGTCACAAAGTTTTGATACTTTGAATAAAAATACAAATGGGTTATTAGTATTTACTATAAAACAAATTAATATGGGGATTAAGTAAATGACATTAGCAGAAGCAGGTTGGTAATTAAGAAGCATTGTTGAAGGAAGTGGGGTAGCACCCAAATTGGGGCAGTAAATAAAAACTCAAACAGAAATTTAGTGGGGAGGTGGTGGTGGGAGTGGTGGCGGTGGTGCTTCTGTTAGCCAGGTGAAAGCGAAACCAACCACAACCAAAAACAAAATTGAACTAGTGCATTTCACATGTGGCATGTTTTTTTCTTTCTTACAACGACTTATTAAAAAAAATACTTTTGTCCTTTTAATATAAAATTTCAAAATTTTCATTTTTGTTATTTAATTTTCTAACAAGTTTGTTGCAAAAAAAATTATACTTTCTTTTAGTAATTTTCAAAATTTGTCAGCATTTGTACATAAGTAAATATGTTATTTCTATAATTGAAAGAGTTTATTTAAATTTGAAACTAACACTTAAAAGGAGTAATTTTTTATATGTACTAAATTAATATAAAGATGTGCTCTTAAAATTTTCCCAAAAATTTAGGTGCTAGATTTTGAAAAAAAAATAATATTAACTTCCAAATACTCTCATAGTACTAATATGTAATTTTAAGTAAATAAATATATTAGCTTAATCTTTTAATTTTGTTAATTTATATATTTTACTAAATGTGAAAATTCTTTATGTATTGTATAAAAAATTTAAAATTAGTTATAACTCAATATAAATATTGTCCTCTAAAAACTACAAAATAGGAGTGAACATCGGTTTGTTCAATTAGAATTTTAATTAAATAATTGAAATGTTTAAGTTTTTAATTGTATCGAATTAACTACGGTTATGAATGAGTCGAGTCGAACTAAATTTTGACTAGGCTGAATTTAATTATTTATAAACTAGCCGATCTCGAGTCGAGCTTACTATACCGTTTAGTGTTTGTGAACTGTTCATACACCTAAATGAGTTAAAAGAAATTTTCAAAAATATAAAATATAAAATAAAATTATTCATTAAAAATTTAAAATAAATTATTTACTAAATAAGTTACTATAAAATTACGATTTTTTGTAATAATATATTTTAAATGAGTAATAATTTATATATTATATATCTAAAATTAAATTATTAACACATTAAAATTACGATTTGGCTCGCGAGCTCTTATTCGAGTCAGTTCACGATCTTCACAAGTCAAACTTTACATAGTTTGAACTCGACTCGTTTACTAAACAAGCATCAATATATGAGATCGAACGAGCTTTTATCAAACCGAACTCTGAATAGTTCGTGAGTGTCTCGGCTTGTTTACGGCCCTACATCCAACAACAATGTCTAACTGAATTGAAATATTTTGATCTAGCTTGGTTTTGTTATTTGGTTTGATAATTTTATTTAAAAATTAAAATTTCTATTTATTTTAATATTATTTAAAATATATTTCATTAATCATATAATTAAAAAAATACTTTTATTCATAATTTTATTATTTATATATTTTGCACTATATTTTATATTATTTATTAACAAATAGAAATTCAGTTCAACTCGGAAAATTAATTTTTTTTATAAAAATTGAACCAAACTTTTTTAGTTGTTTAGTTTGGTTCGGTCTAAAATTTAATTATATTCTTAATTCGGTTCGATTTTAGTTAATGATTTGATTTTTAGTTAATTTTTTTTACCAAATTGATGTTCACCCCGTTATGAATTTATACTTAAATTAATAAGAAGAAATTTAAAAAAACAGCTTCATAAGCTTTTGTATGATTTTTATCAATAAATAACAAACTAATTCGGTTTAATAATATCAATTTTTTTGGTCAAATGTGGTGATATTTTATTCAATTAAATAAAGAGTTACATATTACAACAAAATTTATTGAAAATATCAAATATCAAATATCAAAATATAAAAATAAGGGAATAATATTTTCATAGGAATAAAAAAAACACTCTTCTAAATATAATGGACACATCATACAAGATGCACAAAGGAGCATATTGATATAACTATTTTTTTCAAGCATAAAACTACTATTGAACATCTTCACATCATAATTTATCAAATCATAGTTTTATTAGACATATCAAATGACTTCTTTAACAATTATTACAACAAAATCCTAAAATCCAGCAAAAAAAAACTATAAAATGAGTAAAACTCATTCTGATTTGAGATTAAACTCAAAATATAACTTATTTAAGATATTAAAAAGCAAAATAAAATAAAATCTTTTTCGATTTAAAATATTTTTAACGGTTTAATTTGGTTCAATTTAACTATATATATATATATATATATATATATTTTTTTTTTTTTTCCAGTTAATTCACCCGCACAGTGAAAATCAGGTTTAAATTAATAAAAAAATATTAAAAAAAACCATCACCTTCATGGGATTTTGTATAATTTAAAAATCTTTGGCAAGTATTAAAAAACAAAAAAGGAAAATGAAGGGAGAGAAGGGTCTAGTCACTCTCGTGCTCCATATATACCCCCTATATACTTCCCTTACCCTCACTTCTTCTAAAGCCTAAAGGCCAAGAACACTTCTCTTCTTTTCTTCTCTGTGTCTAGAGAGCTCTGCTTCTGCTGCTTTCTAGCTCTTTGAAGTTTGTTTATATAAGGAGCTTAAGGTTAATACCCCATTTTTTGGTCATGGGAAAGGACATGGAAGGATCATTTTCAGGAAAGGATTATCATGACCCACCACCAGCGCCATTGATTGATGGAGAAGAGTTAACAAAGTGGTCATTTTACAGGGCTTTGATTGCTGAGTTCATAGCAACTCTTCTCTTCCTTTATATCACTGTTTTAACTGTTATTGGGTACAAAAGCCAGACTGATCCTGTCAAGAATGCTGATGCTTGTGGTGGGGTTGGTATTCTTGGTATCGCTTGGGCTTTTGGTGGCATGATCTTTATTCTTGTTTACTGCACTGCTGGTATTTCAGGTCGGTTCTTCTCCTTCTTCTTCTTGTTCACTTTGTTTCTTGTTTTTTGTATGCTTTGTTTTGATTCTTTTTTCTTGTTTACTTCGTTTTTTGTTTCCTTTGTTTCTTTTGTTTTTTGTTTACTTTGTTTCTTGTTTACTTTATTTCTTGTTTCTTGTATCTTGAAATGGAGAGTAAAATGCATCTGGTTTCTTGAATCTTGAAATGGGGAGTAAAATGTTTCTTCTTCTATTTGTTTCTTGATTCTTGAAATGGGAAATGCCTTTTTTTTTTTTTTTTTACCCTTCTTTTCTTGTTTCTTGAAAAGGGAAGTGTACTTCTTTCTTCTTCTTTTTTCAATTTTGCTTCTACCAAGAAGGAAGCATTCTATAAGAGTTTTGAACATATTTTAATTTTCTCAAGAATCGTCTCATATCCAATTTTCTTAGGAAACAAATGGATTTATTATATTCACTTTATGCATTACTTATCTTAATGGAATTATATGCTCGTTTTTCTTAAGCTGATACCAAAAAGAATACATCCTTTAAAGATCTTCTCTAAAAAAAGGTCAAAAGGAATAAATGTATTATTATACATATAACCTTATAAAAAAAATTGCATAATTTAAGCGTATGTTAGCAGAAACTGACATAGTTGCTACTGTGCGCAGGAGGACACATTAACCCAGCAGTGACATTCGGGCTATTCCTGGCCCGAAAGGTGTCCTTGGTAAGGGCCATTATGTACATGGTTGCCCAATGTTTAGGGGCAATATGTGGTGTTGGGCTGGTAAAGGCCTTCCAAAGCTCGTACTATAAGAGGTATGGAGGTGGGGCCAACACTTTGGCTGATGGATACAGCACAGGCGTTGGATTAGGTGCTGAAATCATTGGTACCTTTGTTTTGGTATACACGGTGTTCTCTGCCACTGATCCTAAGAGAAGTGCAAGAGACTCCCATGTGCCTGTATGTACTCTAACATTTCTCTGTCATTTAGATTAATTGGTGTTATTTACTTCTCTGTTGATTAAATTGCATGTATTACGTAGCATTTGGGGCATATTGACTTAGTTGATAATATAACAAAGGACCGCAAAATTACAATTTTTATCCCCCATTTTACAGGGAAATTAATTTTTGAGAATAAAAATATAATTTTTCATGGGGAATTACATCTTGCATTTTCCTATAATAAATATTCCACTTTTTATGTACTTAATGTAACTTTGTTACTAAGGTAGTTAGATTTTAAGACAGCAAAAAAGTCTCCTAATAGTAACTGTTACAAGGCGCACATAATTTATTGTTAATGTAATTGTGAAAATTTTAAATCAACTCAACTTCGTTAGGTTTAAGTTTTTAAATTATTTAATTGGTTTTCAGAGTAGAAAAGGGTAGTTGCAAAAATAAAAGGGTATTTCATATATTTCTTTTATGTGATTTTTTTTTTTCTGTTCATTTTTAGAAAAGGATAAGTATTTCATATATTTCGTTTATGTGATTTTTTTTTCTTTCCATTTTTAGAAAAGGATAAGTATGGTGGAAATTGGTAAAATATAACAAAAATGCATAGACATAGAACATATACACTTTGTAAATTTTATATATAGTATTAGTTAGAAATATTCTGTTTCAATGTAAAAAAAAAAGTAAAAATTGTTACTAAATATTAATAGTAATTATTATTATGATGCACAATGGATACTTTGTGGTTGCGGTTGTGGTTGCACATGAAGGTGATACAAAGGAATGGGTCACCTTTGTTGTTATTGTTGTTGTTGTTTTTTTTTTTTTTACTGTTTATGTTCTGTTGCTTACGTGTGACAAATGGGTTTCTTGCAATGCTCAATGCAAACTTTAGTGATTTTACAACTAAAAGCACTTCTTGGTTGTCATTTTCCTCTATTTAGCAAAATATTATTTTGTAACATTTTTATATATTATGTTCATCTTCATGTGATCAAAGCCTTTGTCAATTTGTGCTAATAGTGTTTTCTTTTTATAAAGTCGTAATTATAAAACAAAAGTCTTGCTTACCTTATGTCACGAGAACACAAATTGCTTACCTAAATTAAAGGCCCCATTACCCATGTGTTGGCTGACCCATTTTTAACAAACTTTTATTTAAAAAATTGGCTTTGAAATTATTTTTCTTGTGATTTTCTGTTTTTGTTAGTTATTAATTTGAATGTTTGTTAATTGTTAATTTCTTTTGTTAAAAAGGTTTTGGCTCCACTTCCAATTGGATTTGCTGTGTTCATGGTTCACTTAGCTACCATTCCCATCACTGGCACTGGCATCAACCCTGCAAGGAGTCTAGGAGCTGCTGTCATTTACAACCAGGACAAGGCCTGGGATGATCAAGTTAGTAGTACATAATTGCTCATTTTAATTATACAAATCAGCCTAATCATGTTTAATAACTTTGTAAAGGGTTCTTAATTTTGTTGTTGTTGTTTTTTTTTTTTGGTGCAGTGGATCTTTTGGGTTGGACCCTTCATTGGTGCAGCCATTGCAGCATTTTATCACCAATTCATCTTGAGGGCAGGAGCTGTTAAGGCTCTTGGTTCTTTCAGGAGCAACCCTACTGTTTAATTTTGCGAAAGAGAGGCTTTTGTCAAAAGGAAATAATGAGGGATTAAAGTGCTAGCTTGTGATTTGGGTGGTTGAGGATTTATATATGGAAAATTGTAGATAAAAGTCTCTTTGATAAAGGGGGCTTTTTTATTATCCCACCTTTTTCTTTTTTTTCGGGCACTTGGCTTTAGAATTTTACTTGAATGTTATGATGCTTTCCTAGTTCTTCCACTCTTATTTTCTACTTTGCACTTATTGCCACTATGCTTGTAAGAAAAGTTAGGCTATGTATTTGGTAAAGTCTCTTTTGCTTTGAAAAATTTAGGCTATGTTTTCTTTTTGGTTTAATTAATTATTGTTATTATTAGTATGGTTGTTATCAATTTCAGTTCCATTTCCATATGTGATTCTATTGCTAAAAATCATTATCAATCTCTCATGCCTAAAAAAAAAAAAACACTCATGCCAACATATGATTGAGAATTTGACAACAATTGACATGTTCTTTTTAAGAGTTAGCAGTTAGCTCCCCATCTACTTATTAGATTAATCTAGCTACTCATCCCTTGTATAATTGGACATGTATATTGGATAAAATGAGTGGTGGAACTATATATATATATATATATATATATATACACACACACCAAGGAGAACAGTGACTCCTCACTTTTTAGCTCCACCTTTTGATTAAATAATGAAATGTAATAACATGAACCATTTTCTTAAATTTATACAAACTTAGAGATTAGGAAGAATATGGAGATGCAAAAACGTTTTACATTTATTTACATCTATTTTTAAAATTTAACTTTAAAAATAAGTATGGTAAATGATGCTTTAAAAAAATAAAATTTAAAAATAAAAAATTAATTTTAATTTTAATTTTAATTTTTTGAAAAGTGAATTCCCATAACAATATGCTAAAATACACTCTAAAATAAATTCATACTATTATTTTCTCTTTGTTAATTTAATGATTAGTGAATGAATTCTGAAACAATGTCTGCATATTCTGACAAAATTATTTCTCACCTATTTACAATCTTTCTAGTGTATAAATAATTAATAAATTAGTACCACCTATTTTAAATTAGCAAGTTCTTTGTTAAACAGACAATAAAGATCAATGCAATGATTTTAGGAAAATTCATAAATTGTGGCCTGAACCTACCCAACCGAAAGATCCAAAACATAACAGGAGATATCATGTGACCAATGGATTTTTGTCTCTAATTCAAATTTTGCTCTGCCCACTTGTGTCTCTGATATCAACATTAAATATCCTTGCCAACTGCATATTTTAGTAGCTTTGTGGCTACAGCTCACATTATTGATCATATCTTCGCAACAGATTCTGATATGTCGATATTTTTTTAACAATAGGGAGTTTTACCATCTACGATAGTAAAAATTAAATATATGATTTTTTAATATCTTAAAGATAATTTGTACCATTTTGATTACTCAAATTCAACTTCCATGATCATTCAAGATTTCATATCATAAAATTGGCAAAAACCAATTATATTAGAGGTAAAGATTATTGTCGCGTTGTGCCATAAATGTCTTTTTTACCCCAAAATTTACATGCCCCTGTAAAATGGGGAGGTCATTTAGTAATTTTTTTTAAAAAATTATACGCATTCTTATATTAGCTATTTAGTTTATGTTTCTATTAAGAAGCTACCTTGAATTTACCACATTTATGTATTGCATGCATTGCAATTTACCATGATCAAAGGTTACAAATACAATTCTATATTTTCTCCATTTCTGCATATACTATTTGTGCAAGTTAGTGTGTTAATCAGACCTCATAAAGTTTTAATGCATTTTTTTGTTCTATGTCTGATTTTTTTTTGGCCTAATGGAATCTTTGTGACAACTGTTTATAGTACTAATTAAATTACAATGAAAGATATGGTTTGCGTTGATTATATACTTAAGAAATTTTACTACATTATATCAGAGATGTAGGTCCAACCAATATTTCATTATAGTAGAAAAATTGTTTTTAATTACAATTGGATCTCACTAACCATATAGCACGATTAACTTTATTTTTTCTCTTCTCTAATAAAATACATGTAGAGTTTAAATATAAAAAAGCACAATATAAATTTGTCTACACATTTTAACTTCATTTGAAAGTTAAATTGGGATATTAGGCAGATAGGTGAAGAATTAGAATCTTAGCTTTTGGAAGTTGAAATCTTGCTTTCATCTTTATGTGATACACATTTGAGACAACGGATCTATTCCTTTTGTTGTGCCATACGACTTTTGTGATATTTTTTTCTAAAGCTTTAAATGGGCGCGGCCATTAAATTTGCTTAATGATGTAACACTATTGTTGAATTCATAGAATGGTTGTTGTTGTTTATGTTGTCGCTGGTAAATGAGAAGTTAATTAATTTTCTTTCATTCCAGAAAATGGAAAAGCTAAGAGGCATTCAATTGATTGATTAAGGCCAACTCCAACCACACGCCAACTCCAACCACGCCATTTTGGTGTGAAAAATGAGTTTTTTTTTTTTTACTCCAACCAATACCCATTTTTCACATCAAAATGGATGTGGTGAACATTGGCTACCCATTCATCAAACGCACTTTGAGTTTATGTTGTTTTTCAATAAATTCATTACTTATTAAATTATTCAATTTAGGGGAAAATCTTATTGTATATGCATATTTTTTTAAATAATTTAGTCCAAAATATTATTTTATTTTCAATATTTTTATTAAATAAATTTAAAATATACCTATAAATATATATATATATATATATATATATATAAAATAAATAAGATAAATATAATTAAAAAATATTTAATAAACTTACATAATTTAGCATTAATAACTTACATTCATTAAAACAAACATTAGATTACAACTCATTCATTAAAACTAACATTTTTAGATTACATGTAATATCCCGCTCTAGAACTAATTGGTTTATATATGGAATTATGAACTTATTTGTTATAGAAATAAGTTCTGGGTCTTGTTAGGCACGGGGGGTCAAAATGGATATTTTACATTTTCAAAAAAAAAAGAAAAAAAAAAGGGGATTTGCTACTATGCAAACCCTTCTCTTTTACGTTTTCTACAGAAAAACAAGTGTATCAAGTTTCATTTTCTTTCTTCCTTCTTCTTTCTTTCTCTCTTTTCTCTTCTTCTTCTCTACTTCTTTTTCTTCAAATTTTCTT
>CATIWO010782152.1:0-14928 GCA_949673435.1 Macaranga tanarius | reverse complement strand
GCAACAAGTTTAGCAATCCAATGTCCCTCAGCTTCAGTGCCACTGAGACTTTTAGGAGGAGGGATGTCAATTGGTACTTCCATTGGTTGACCTGTCGTCACTTTCCTCCCATATCCAAGACGTCCATGGTCGCCCCGTCCATACTACCAGAAAAACAAGTTAGCATATATAGGCATTCCAATTAAAACCAGCAACAAAGTTCATTCATCAAGTAAAAATATTAAGGATTAATTAAATAAAAAATAAAGTATGCGAATTTATTAAACATATTTAAAATTTACAGGGATTAAATCAGATATTTTTTTTAACACCGTCAAAACCCAATTAACAGAAGGACTTAATTTTAACAAAATAAAAATACAGAAATTCAATGTATAGAAATAAAAGTATAAGAGATAAATCTCAAAAAAAAAAAAATGCAGGGAAAAAATATAATTTATATCTATATTATAAGAGAAAAGTTTCTTGTTGTAATCTGCAATGTGAACAGTCACATCAAAAGTTTAAAAAAGACGAAAAAAATTGTATTTCATTTACATATTTCTATATCATGGAGACAAAATAATAATTTTTTTAAAAAATTTGAACAGTTAGATGTTGCAACGTCACAAATCACGACATCTAACACTATCCATTTCTAAATGTTTTACATTTTACAAACTGCATATTTCTCAATATGACTAAGAGATATGGTTGTCCACTTAAAACGTATTATACTTTACAGTTGGATTTGTAATACATGTTATATCTTTATTGGTAAAGTACAAAACACACTTGGAGTATATGTCACAAATTTAAGTGTAACACACTTGTAGGCAAGAATATCCGGAGACAATAATGCTGATGTTGCTAAGTCTGCAAAAGTTGTGTATATGTTTGGACTGGTGGTGGTGGTTGGCAAGTTCCTATTGCCGTTGATGATTAAGGGAGCATGTCATTAACAGAGAGACCCCTTAACCTTCGAGCAGAGAGGTTTCTTGGTTAATTTGCTAGAAAAGCAACTGGTTAGAGGTTTACTTGTAGGGTTAACAGGGTTGTTTAGTATCTACGTATACACTAGTTCTGAGAAGCTGGAGATCACAGTGTCCTTTTCTCTGTTGTAGCTGGCTAAGTTTTGTAGCATATAATTTTTCGTTTAGCTGTTGTGTTGTTTTGTTTTGGTTGTAAGATAGTTTTTCTTGGAAATTAATTAATTATTTTCTTTTGTTGCTGCTGACCAAAAAACAGAAATGGTACAAGCAACTTGATGAGGTATTAACTTGGTGTATATATTATTTGTGATTTGAAGTTTGCTACATTACGTTATAACTGGGTAATTAACAACAAATAATTAAGATAGCTCTATATCAAGCTCAATTCCTACTTTGTTCTACCATTTTTCAATTGATCTCTATCATTTTTGTTATTACTTTCCGATTAATCTTGTCACAAATATACAGCTGGTGGTTGCTCCAATATTTGACATGCTTTGTTCTAGACAAGAGCAAAACAAGAAGAAGAAAAAAAAAAAAAAGGCATCACGCAGGCTCCAGTTTCAAATGCATGCACACACAAAAGAAAATGAATTAACGAGCAAAATTTAAAGTAAACAAAAGGAAAAAAGTTAACAATATAATGTCTACCCTAATATGGTTACTAATGTCCAGCAAGCATTTGGACAGGATTTTCTTTAATCATTTTTTCAGAGATCGACAGCGAGATTAAAGAAAAAAAGAACATCAAGTGTTAAAGTTTGAGTGCTTTGTGGCATCTTCTTATCTTTGCTCTTAATGGAGGCTATCTTTATAGTGTATCTAAGCCTTGTCTTGTTACATTTGAGTGGGGATTTGAGTACCCATTTAGGAGAAAAATTGACTAGGCAAAGGAGAATGATCAGTTGAATGTGGAAAAAAGAAATGGGTTAGTAGGAGATGAAGCATAATGTATATATATATAGCCATGTCTTACTCAAACAAACAAAGCAATCAAAGAAAACCAATGCTGACCGTCCCCCAGGCCACTTCAAATGCAACACATTTTGACATTATTGTTTTATCATGAAGTTGCAATGATGAAGATATGGAAAAGGCAAGAGAAAAGAGAAAAAGATCACTCAAACCTTATTGAGAAGTTTCATTGCATGCAAGTCCACTACTTGTAGTCACTTAATAAAAACTTACCAAGATTCTTAAAGCCAAAAAAAAGTGCTATGTGGGTTGGCTATAGCTATATGTGCACTAGCTAGTAACTAAGCTAGCTGTCTCACAAACACATGATGAAGATTATGACATGTATGTATAAAGATTCAAAAGAAATGGCAAAAATCTATGCTGAAAACGAGATGGATATACATATACATATATATGTATATATAATTGGGTGAGAAAAAGCTTTGGATCACTTGGGATTTTAAAGTGCACCGAGTAGTAAGGATAGTAGTAGTAGTAGTGATGAAAGGGAGAGGGGCTTTTATCTTGTTTTCGCTAGTATGGAAAGTGTATCTTGGACCTGCAAAAGAGAAAAGAAAAAGAACATCTTCAACTTTGGAATCTATATAGATACATGGACACAATGAGATGATTTCTTGATATGTATGTGGTTTTGGTATTGAAGAAGAAAGGTCATAGACATCATCATCGATCAGTGGCGGTCCCAAATTTAGGTGGGAGAAAAAGAGAGCTGCAGCAGGAGGTAGCTGGATAGGTAGATTTGGACTGAGGAGTAGTAGCAGCGAGGATGGATGTGTGTGCTGTTGAGCTTATGATCATCATCATCACTGTGTCATTCTCATATATATGCACGCGGCTCTCTTGTCTTGCCCTTTTCATATAATATATACATGTAAATACATACTTGAAGCCCTTTTCCTTGGCTCAATAATGTTGTGCGCACCCTTTAACTTAGTCCAAGTGATAAATTAATTGAAATGTGCACGGTTATGCATCTTTTGAATTTAAAAAGTTAACTCCAAAGAGGTTGTTTGAATGGTGTGTACAATCTCATTAATTTTTGTACAAGTAAAATTTTTAATAAATAATTTTGTATTTGCATTTTCATCATGTTAAATTATATTAAATTAGTTTTAGTCAATCATATCAAATGGTATAGATTGTTATCATTTAAGCCATATTTATTAAATAGTTATTGAGAAATTTTTACCACATTTATATTTTTATCCGAATTGAATTGAATTAGTAAAAATTTAATATGCTCGAATATCAATTGTTAAAAAAAAGTTAGTTTTGGACGTGAATTGTAAGTGGAGATCAAAAAAACCAAACTTTTGAGTGGAAATTCGAGTCAAATGAGTAGAATTATATGGGCTATTTTATGATTAAATATGCTAATTTATACACACTTTAACTATGTTCTAATCCTTTGGATTTTGATATAGATATAACAATTGAAGGGTTTGCTAATTGCTAGGGAATACATTATGTACAGCGATAGTCACCTGAACTTTTGGTTAGGAAGTCTCAGGTAGAAATATTGTTAGGTAAAGCGCTTAATTTTTTTTTAAATAATTCATCTTTTATAATTAATTTATTGTAACATTTTAATAAAAATATCAAAATAAGAAGAGCAAATATATATTTTTTTAACAATTACAGGTAGTCTCTTTCATTTATAAATCAAGGATAAAATGAAGAAGAAGAATAAGGTCAACATCAAGAGTAATTTAAGAGATACAAAAATTTTCAACTTTTCAGATTGAATTGGAACTCTTAATTAACTTTTGAATAATTACAAAACACAAAATCCCTATCAAAGAATGAAACCTGTCAATGGACAAAGATTAACATGATTATAATTAATTCATACACTATCTGGGATAAAGGCATGGAAGCAAGCTAAAAGGTCAATAAGTGAATTTAGCACCAACAATAATTCCCCTAATAATTATTATATTGACTCTTATAATATATGTACTCACACATATATATATAATTTTTTTTTTAAAAAAAAACAATATATATTTTTGTTGACAAACATTCCCAAAGAGATAATCATCACTGGATTTAAAAACCAATCATCTGAAATACAACTGGGGATTGCAAATTTCTTTGACTAACTTCCCAGCCAATCATCTGATTTAGGACATAAGCCAGTCAATTTTAAAGTCTGGAAATGGCCCAGAAATTAGGGAAGAGAAAGATGTACATATCAAACCGTTAGAGATAATTAATGGGTATGATTTATTTTTTTGTTTATAAATAAATATTTTGGTTTTTTTTAAAATATATATATATATATATATATTTTTTGGTTTTTTGGACCACTAATAATAAAGGGTTTTTAATTGCATCAATCAAAATTGGTTGGTCCTGATGAGTGGCCATGTGCAGCATGTGTACGTTCCTTAGTAGGAAGAATTAAGTTGGGGAAAAATGCCTATCATAAGCTTGTGGATGATAATATATACACATTAGCAATTAAGGAAGGACCACCCTTTAATTTCTTTCTTTTTTTCAAAAAACAAAATGAAAAAAATTTGACAAGTTTATTAGATAGGGGAATTGGTTATATGCAAAGTACGTATTATTTGCTCAAAAGATTTGTTTTTTTTTTTAAATGTCAGTTGATCTATCAAACTACATGTTCTTGATGAAAACCTAACCCCATCTTCTTCTTCCCTTTTTTTTTTCCATGTTTGAATCTATCACATCCGAGAGTAATTGAGTAATTTCAAATGGGTCTATTAAAAAGTGGTGTTGATTTATTGAACAAAGGAATACTGATTGTGATTAGTTCCAATTTCAGGTGGAATATATATTATGTTTCTCATTTTATAGTATATTTGTTATTCGGCATCAATTGGTTACATAATTGGTTATCTATACTAAATAATGATCACAATTATAGTGCATATATATATGGCTCCAAGTCATTTACGAGGTGATGGAATTTAGAGGAATCTTCTTTTGAGATGGAAAGCATTAATAGTTTTCCATTCATAACTAATAAAGTGAACTTGATACAACATTTTGAACCATAAACACATAGATTATATTAGATCACAATAAGATTACCTTTGTAACAACTTTCTACATTTGCAAACATTTTTATATCAAACAACAAAGATTATTAGAAACTCCTTATTTTCAATAAAGAAAAAAAAAAAGAATTAGCTTACTGAATTATATAAATTTGCCAACAAAGGTAACTGTAATTCTTCATAGCATGACAATCAAAGGAGCTACAAATCAAAGAAATTAGGAATTGACAACCCAAATTATAACATATAATTAATTTGTAAATAGATCATAAAAAAAAAAAAGAAATCAGTGTCAGCAATGATTTTTTACTTATATATTGACATAAAAGTTATTTTTGTAAGTGTGAGATTTTGAGTTCGAATTCCATATATATACAACCAAATGAATAAGAAAAACAAAGTAAATTTTTGAGTACTTAAGAGAAGAGAATCATGTATACCTATATTTTTTTAGTTATTAAGTAAATTGAGAACAAAAAAAAAATTAATCAAAGCTAAAAAATTGGTAAGAGGATCTTGAATATCTTCCTTTTTCAATATCAACCATAAGTACAATTACCAAGTTGAGCATTAAGGTTAAAGAAGTTGAATTAGGGAGGAACATCAATATATAGCTTTAATTAGCTAAAAAGGGGTGTCCTCATAGCATTAACATTTTTTTTTAATAACCAAATCAAATAAGTAAGAGTAATAGTAGAAAAGCATTGCATTGCATTACATTACACATCTCCTGCGGTCGGTTGGCTAGTCACTCATCATGAGATCTTTTTTAGTTTCTTAAACTAGTTATATAATTGCAAGAAAAAAAGATGAGAAAAGAAAAGAAAAGAAAAGAAAAGAAAGAAAGGACAATTGATATTAATAAAGGCTAAAAGGGGCCCTATGTAGATGGCCATTTGGATCTTATGGGCCATGGAAACTTTGTGCAATCCCTCTTCTCTTGCTTGCCTCTAAATGGAATTACATAAGAAATTAGAATTTGCCCATTTTGATTTTGATGTTGATTTTTCCTTTTCTTCTTACTTTTGCTTTTATGTTTTTGAAAAACAAAAAAACATATATTTTCTATATAAAATTTAGTAAATTCAACTATTACATAACTAACATATATTTTAAGTATTTTGTACTAAAAATTGTCGATTATAATTTTTCATAGTCGTATTTTTTTTTACTTTTATCATCACTTATTTATTAACAGAATACAATAACATTGAAAAAATGTAAAATTTTTATATATATTTTTCCATCTCTCTCATTATTGTTCCAATGTTATGTCCTTGATCTCTCAATGCCAAGATTCTTAATTATTTTGCATAGTTCAAAACCCTTGTGCGGTCGGAATAAACCCCACCACCTGCATTCTTTAAAACCCTAACTAACCCCTTCCTTGTATTTATGTATTGTCATGCTCATTCCAGGATATTTATACTACATTTTATTTTATTTTTATTTATTTTATACATCATCATTAGCATTGCATGCAACGCATGCAGATCTAGGCTTATATGTAACGAAGAATATATAGATAAACAATTGCGTTAATGTCTTTTTTTGTGGTCCAAATGTATCTAATAATAAGCTTGAAAGAGCTTACTCAAGATGATGTGTAATTATACGTGTGTGCACAAGACCAAGTACGTACTTGAGATATTATGAGAATTGCATGACAAAAATGACTCACCCTTGTCATGAAAATCTAGCAAAAGACATGAGATTTTGACAAATCAAGAACAATATTTGGCTCTTTCAGGCCATGGAAATATTTGTTGTTAATCTTAATTTAAATTTCTTACCTTTGACATTATAGAAACAATGAACAATTATTAAAAGACTTTATAGTAATTTTTCAGTTTTTCCCCCAATAATGAAAGAATATTGACCTATGATCTTACTTCTAAAGTAGTTTCACTATTAATATTTTTTTCTAGTTGCATTTTATTTTATTTTTAATATTATTTGCCCATCTTAGATCTGAATTGTTAGAAGCAAATTATTTGCAATATTTCTTTTTTTTTTAGGGTAATTATTTGCAATATTTCAGAACACACACACATATATATTGTTTTTGCTTAATTTATTTTTCAAAGAGCGAAATTCACGGGAGATTAGCTAGAAGAAGAGTGCTAAATTCACTTAACCACGTTTTTCAATACCCTTAATTAAGGATTGGGAATATTTTCCATAAATATCTTCAAAGATATGGAAGATTAATCCTTAAGTCAATTAGTAGATTGAGTTAGGATATGTTTGAACTAGAGCTTGCATCAAATCTATATGGATTTTGCTATTTTAGAATTAATTATGTGCTAATACTAAATAACAAACACATTCACACCGGGTTAGAGACATGACACTCCTTTACAAAACCATGACAATTTTGTAAAGGCGTGCTAACTCATATAACCCAAACACACACATGCTCCATAACCAATGTGGGATCCTGAAGGACCAGCCCACTAATACATGTCAATCACTTTTTTTTTTACCCGAAATACATGTCAATTACTACTTAAGTCCCACTTGCACTATATCAAATTAACTTCTGTATTTATTTTTTTCTTTTAATTTTTTATGAAGCAAAAGAGAAGAAAATATAAGTCTTCAAAAAGAACTTCATAATCCACAAATTTGAAAACTTATTTTTTGTTTGATGTTCCCTTGTAGTAGTAGCTTATTGATTTTGATTTCTAACACGTATATATAAATTTTGAAATTGTTTCAAGTCAGAAATAACTGCAATTCTTTGAACAATTTTAACCTGTCCTAAAGGGATCGGCAATACACACATACCCATTTTTACTTTACATATAAATACTATATAATTTTAATTTACAATTAGTCTTGTCAACAATATTTTGAGCATTATAAAATTCTCCATCATATGAACAATACTTTTTACTTTTGCTCCTGAAATTTGAAGAGATCTACTCCGTCAGTGAACCAATTCAAGCTGATTTTGTCCTGGCCAGGCTACTTTTTTTTCAGGTTGATAAAAAATTAAAACAGTAGATGATCAAATTTGATCTCTTACCCTCTAAATGTGGCCTTTGAGAAAAGCTACAAATTCCTCTTATAGCAAGGAATTCGAATTTTACGTCAAGAATGCATCAATATTTCATGGTTTGTGTTGTATCTATATCTGATTGAATTTTGAGTTTTTAAAAAATGTATATTGTCAAATTTATAATTGTGTAGATTTATACTTTTATATATTATGTTTTTATCCTGAAATGAATTTTTATTATGTATTAAAAAGTAAAAATTAATACTCATTAATTTAAGTGATGAGAAGTTTAAATGTTTTTAAATAAAATTTAGAATTTGAGTATTATGTATGAAAATCTAAGTGTGTTATAAGAATGTTATTTATTTTTTTCAATGAAGATTCATCCAACTCAAATTACAGAATAGTAATATAACAAACAATGACCACTAGTGCATTTACAATTTACTTAGGTTTGATTTAAATATGGCTATGAAATGCACCATTTTTATTTTTGTTGGTTCTAAGAAGATCCCAAGAATCTCACTTATTCTTGCCCAAATCAAGATTTACCCACTTTACTTTATAAAAAAGGGAGTCAGTTTTAGGTGTGCCAGAACATTGGTGTTCCCGATATTATATACTGTTGGATTAAGGAGAATCTAATATCCACCGTTAGTAATCTAACGGTGGAGATTAGATTCTCCTTAATTCAACGGTACATAATATCGGAAACACCAATGTTCCGGCACACCATGGCCTTAGCCAGAAAGGAGAAGGCAATAACAAGCTTTCATACTATATTTGATAATATGCTTAGGCATTTTATCAAGTGGCTGACCAAAAAGAACCATTGCTATTGCTAGCTATATCCTTTTGTCATTGTTAAAATCATTTTGAGTGATGTGATTGCCAAAATGGAGAGCTTTAGATTTTCTTTAGTGTTGATATCCAAATTTGCCCTGCCTATTGGATCGTTGATGAACGACTAATTATTTGCCTTCCATAAAAAAGTTATTGTTTAAACTAAAAATGGCGTTACTGAAATTTGTTCAGCTATTTTTTTTTTTTTTTTTTATCTTTTGGAATTTTAAAAGAAAACTTCCTTTAGCAGTTTCTTTAGATTAAGGGGCAAAAGTGATAGAAAAGGATTTTTTTATTTATTTAGGAGTTTAATGAAATGAAAAAAAAAAGTAAACATAAAAAAATTCTGAATTCTTATTTACTCAAATTTAAGAAAATATTAATTATCTTTTCAGCAACATTAAAACTATTTTGTAAAATATAGTAATAATTATACCCTTAATTATGGTTAACGATTTTAATTGAATGAGATTGTGCTCATTTATCAAATGTTCATGTTTATAGTGAAAAGTGGTGGTCCTTGGCAGCAACTGTGATGATTTAATACATGCAAAAAGAAAAACATGGAAAATTCAACAATGAAAACAAAAACAAATATATAGAAGAAGGATAAGAAAAGTCATTATATAATTAGGATTCCATTTCCATTAGAGGTCATCATGAAACAAAAGCCCCCCTTATAAAATTACAAAATGAAGCAAATATCCAAAAATCTAAATTAGAGAAATTGAACATCAGAAAAAAAATGTTAAAACTCTCAACTCTCAAATTTCATCCCAATTACAAGCCCCATCAAAAGGATGATCAGAAAAAAAACGTGAATCACAATAAGATCATATCACTTTTTTTTGTTTTTGTTTTGTTTTTTTTTATCAAATTACAAGTACCAAACAACCCGCCACCACCATCTCCCCTTCCTCTCTGAAAAGTCATACCTAATTAGAGAAAAATGGTAATGTACAAGATGTACACATAGCTGATTTGAGGTCCCCCCAATTAACCTACACACCAAACCTTCTTTGCTTCTAAAATTTCCCTTTTTTTTGGCAATGGCTAGCTAGGCTTGGTGTCATTCTTTAATTGAGGCTCTCCTCCTTAACTAGAACTCTCTTATCTTTTTTATACTTTTTCTTTGTGCCTTTTCTTTTCTTTTTTCCTCTGTTGGAGGAGTACTAACTTTGGTACCAACATTTGGCAAACCATAGAAGAAAAACCCTCCAATTTTCTGTAATTCTATTCATTTATATCTAACTCAAGAAACCCAAAAAAATAAAAATAAAAAAAAAAGAAAGAATTCAAGGTGATGATTGAGGCAAACGTGATCTAACAAATGCCATAGAATGTTTAGCTTCAGCTTTCCAACATTTTTCAATATCTTCAGCTTTCCAACATTTTTCAATATCTTCAGCTATTCTTTTTGCATCCATTGAAGCACCAAGAATTCCACGTTTAGTGAACCCCACTGCATATAGCCCACTTTCACCTTTCCACCCATTTGGAAATGGTCTTCTTGGCAACCCATCTTTCTCTGAAAACATTTCTCCTCCTTCCTGACAATTTCAATTCAAGCCCATATTATTCTCTTTTTCTCTTTTTTTTTTTTATAAGCCACTTAGCTAGTTGCAGAAAATAGTATAACATATCATATCCTTAACAATCATGCATGATACAACAAAATATGACATAAAGGGTTGGTCATTTACCTTTAGCCAAGATGGCACATTGCTTTTATAACCTGTTGCGAAGATAATGGCATCAAAATTCTCCATTTTTCCATTTACAAACTCTACCGAATGTCGTTTCAGCCTCTTAATTCCTTGACATACCTACATTAATAGTATTCAATTCAAAATTGACACAAATGTATGATATTATTTTATAAATCGAACCAACTCAATTCAACTCATTTCGATTCCAACCAGATATATACATATATGACAAGATTTTGGTTCTTATAACTACTAAATTAATTAAAGGGTAGATTCAAAAATTCACAAAAAAGAAAAAGGGAACAAAAAGGGTCGACAGTGCCAAAGAAATCAACAAAAGCAAAAGGGTACGATTGTTTTGAAACAGTAGCAAGAGCACTTAGCTTGCTGCTGCTGGTGCTGCGCAGAAAAGAGGTAGTAGTAGTGAAAAGTGATGTGATATGGATGATAATTGGTAGCTAGCAAGAAAGGAAAGTACCTTAATGTCTCCACTTTTGATCTTGGCCAGTGTCCCAACATCTAAGACTGGGGTCTTGCCGGACATGTTCTTGAGTTCAAGGGGACCCAATTGCGGCCTGTCCAATCCAAATCTTGAAGTATCACCGAGCATCAACCTTGACACTACTAACAGGAACCGATCGACAAGGCGCATGGGCAGCCACTTTAGTAACCACATGGACAACCCAAAAGTTGATTTTCCTAGCATCTCTCTTGGTAAAACATGCACCTTCAACATTGAACAAAATTAAAATTTAAACCACAACCCTTTTAAACCAACATGCAAAAAAAAAAAAAAAAAAAAAAAGTAACACAACACTTGCCCTTTATGTGTTATGTGCATGTGTATGTATGGGGCTAATTGCTTCTATTTCCCTACTAGAGGGTATGGTATAGTTTTCTTTAGGAGAAGAACATTAATAAATCACAGAAATGTAAAAACAATTAAGAGAATTTAACTTAACTATACATATATATGATTCTGACCAATGTTGTTGCGCATGCTTGAGGACCCCAAGAAAGTGACTATTCAAGTGATTTTTTTGGCCTTTGTTGTTATGGATTTAGAACACAAACTAAAACTATTAAGTTAACATTTTTTTAAAAAAATTTCTTGCTTTGTAAGGGTTGGAACTTGAAGTCAGTGGCAAAAATTGTTATGAAACTGCCATGAAAAATAAAAAATCTTTTGTTTGTTTCTTTTTTTATTGCTCAAGCTATTCATAGTTAGACAAACACAATTAAACTTTTGAAGTGGACTTTGCTTCAAAAATTTTCATCTGACATTTGAAAAAAGGAGTGCTTTTCAGCAACAACAAAAAAGAAGAATTGCAAACATTATTACCACTACTACTTTTATGTCTATTTAAATTAATTTCCTCAAAAAGTCTTCAAAAATACATTAACAAACACATGGGTTTTGCTTATTGATGCTAAAACTTTAAAAAAACACTAAAAATAAAATATGGGTTATCTTCATTCAATAAAAAGCTAAACCACCCTTTTCTTTTCTTTCATTCAAGAATTGAATTGGCAGAATCAAGAAATAAACTTTTAAGAACTCTTGTTGTTGCTTTAAGAGGAGAAGAAATAGAGAGGAAGAAATTAAGAAGAGTAAATATATAAGGCATGGTAAAAAAAAAAAATACTTACTGTGTCTCTAACCACAACCGAAGGCTTGGCACTATGATTGCATAGATCTAAACAAACTTCCATACCTGAATTACCACACCCAACAACCAACACTTTTTTACCTCTAAACTCTTCACCACTTCTATAAAAACTAGTATGCCTTATATCACCACCAAATTCTCCCCTTCCTTCAATCTCCGGCACCACCGCCTCCGCATTCTCTCCGGTGGCCACCACTAGCCACCGGCATAGGTACTCCGTCTCCTCAACTTTAGGGCCAACAGTCCTCACGCGCCAAAAACCAACAACTTGATCATATTCGGCATGCGAAACAGTCTCATTGAAACGTGGTCTAATATCAAATTTGTCTGCATATTTCTCCAAGTAATCAATGAATTGTTGCTTTGTAGGGTAAGTTGGAAACCCCTGAGGGAAACCCACAAGTGGAAGCTCGCAGAATTGCTTAGGCAAGTGAAGACGAAGACGATCATAAGTCTTTAACTGCCACAAAGAAGCTATACAATTGGATTTTTCAAGTACTACACTAGGCACACCTCTTTCTTTTAAACAAGCTGTTACTGCTAAACCAGAAGGACCAGCGCCAACAATTACTGGGCCATGAACATATACACGTCTTAAATATGACATCTTTTTATTCATTTCTTCAATGAATATTGGATCATGAACTTGTTTTCCTTCTATTTCTCTCAAGCAGCTGTAATCCATGAACACACAAAGCAACACAACAAGACTTCACAACCTTGTACACAGCTCTATGCTTGCTGCTGCAACTAGCGCTTAGTATACAAGAATAGACTTCAAGAAAAGCAAATATACGTACATATATATAGAGAGAGAGAGTTCTTGAACTTCAAATTTGAGTTCAAGAAAAATAACAAAAAAGATTATTATCCATTAAGCCCAAGAAAAGAAAAGAAAAGAAACGTGTTATAATAGTTTGATGGGTGTGTGTATATGTGCAGGAAAGGGTATAGATTAAGCCCCAGATTTAGTGGGTACTTGAATTGCTCATCACTACTCTAATTTATGATGAAAAGAGATTAAGTCTCTAAGAGAATTCCTTAAATATGGGAGTGGATTAAGAGGGACTTATCCACTTAATATTTGAGAATGAGTTTATTTTTTCTTCTTTGAATCTCTCTTCCTCTCTACGTATTGTAAACAAACCGGAAGATGAGCAAAGAGGCTCGGGGCTAATTAATCAACCATTCAACAATGAATGTGAATTAATGTGTGTAAGTGAGTGAGTGAAAGAGTGAATGAGAGAATGAAAGAGATGGTGATATATATATATAAATATATATATATATATATATATATCCTTTTGTTCATTGAAGAATTTATATGAATGAATTGGAGAGTAGTAAAGTGTTATAGCTAGCAGTGGGGACATAAATATTTATATTATATAGTTAATTTTGAAATATATATATATATATAAAATAAATGTATAGTATAGTTAGTTCTATATAGATTATAGGTAATGTTCTGTGTCGCTTAGAGCGACACAAACAATGTGTCGCTCTAAGCGATAAATTACTCAATTGTTCATATAATTTTATAATAATTATAAAATTTTGATCTTTAAATTATAGCACGACAGATTCACCCGTACCCTTTTTAGGTTTTAGATTTTGTTAATTTAATTAATTATCAATTAAAATAAGTGTTTTTAGATTATTATATAATTTTTCTATATTATAAAACTAAGAGGAATAAAAATATAATTTGACAAATTTTTTTTTATTTGTATTTAGTAAGCGACAAGACAATACTATTCATGTTGCTCTAAACGACATGTATTATTACACATAGACTATATAGCTAGCTAGCTAGTATAAAAATAAAATATAAGGTTTTTACTTGAAGCCTGTTCCATACTTGTCATAACGATTAACTCATAAGAGACTTAAGTACGGTATGTTATTGGGTGTGGTTGCGGATTATATATTGTGAAAGAGAAGATCCTTAAAGTACTTTGTATGACAAAATCCTAGATTAATCATATATAATTAGAATTTTTCTTAATTAATTTTTAAGTTAATTAATTATTATTAGTTAATCTTGAATCAATCTAGAAGATAACTCATAAGTACTAAGCTAGTGTGTTTCTACTATTTGAATTGAATATGCTACTATGCTAGTGATGTAATTTTGTACATATGGTTGGCTAGGTGTTGGACCGGACCAACTTGGGCCATTTTATGGAGTATGAATTGTAACTAAGATGTCATCCATATTAAACCTAGGATAAATTACAAGATTCGTATCTTTTTCTAAATTATTAACAAAAAAAAAAATAATGTCCTTTTCATTTTTTACTAATATGCTGTTTTTATTTTCTTCCATACCCCTTTTTCATAATTTATTTCTATTTTATCATCTTTTTCTTTTTCTTTTTTATCTTTTATTTTTTTTTTCATTTTATTTCTTTTTCTATTCTTTTTTTTTTCCTTTCTTTTTTTATTTTCTTTTTCCTATTCCACATTTTTTTAATTTTTATTTTCTCTTTATTTTTTTTCTTATTTTCTGCTTTTATTATTATTATTATTATTATTATTATTATTATTATTATTATTATTATTATTATTATTATCATTTCTTTTTTTTTTCTTATTTTTAATTCTTTCTCCCCTTTTTGTTTTCCTTTTTTTTTTGTTTATTCTTCTCATCCAATTTTTTTTTCCTAATTTTTTTAATTTTAATTTTTCTTTTTTTTTCTTTCTTCCCTTTTTTTATTTTTTACA
>CATIWO010782149.1:0-13631 GCA_949673435.1 Macaranga tanarius | reverse complement strand
GGGTTGAAGATCGATGAAACCAAAGAAGAAAAAAATGAAAGTGAATTTTAGTTGAAGAGTTGAATTTGAATCTGCTGATGCCTTGATGCAACAAGGCTCTGCATTTTTTTTTCTTTTTCAGTTGGCATCGAGGCTTTTTTTTCTTTTTTAGTTAGCGTCGGATTTAACCACTGACCATGAAAAGCATCAGTAGAAGCTACAAGTAATGAAAACATGCATGCTATAGATGAGACTTTAAAATTGTCAATTGGATACAAAGAAAGCTCCTGGAAGCACAGAAAAGAAAAATGAAAAAATATTATCAATTGCATGCTATGAGATGTAGGGATCAGCGGCTTTGGAGGAGCCGAGGATGTCATCTCTTTGGCTGCTGTCACCGATAAATGCCATTACACCAAGCAAGATCGAAGCCGATGACGTCTTCTGCTCTCTAAGTCATGCACAGACAGCCCTGGGTGCTTACATCTCCCTATTAATCACGCTCACTTGCTGCCTCAACCGGAGTTTCTGCTGTTGCCAGAAATTGAATTTCAATGAGGCCTTAGCTGCTGCCTCACCTCTATCAACCCGAGGCTGCTTCTCTTGCTTCAAACGAAGCTAGCACCACCAAAGGTGAGCCCGTCGTCAAGACCAGCATCGCGATTCCCAGAAAAATGGCTCCTGTTAAGTTTGGATTTTGGTATAAGGATTGGAGTCTTGAGATTTTGAAGATGACATAATTGGGTAGATTTGGAGTGGTTGCCGGTGAAGAAGAGTAAAGTGAGGAAGGGTAAAAAGGAAAATGAAATTTAAAAAAAAAAAGATGATGTGGCACCACGTGGCGCTCTCAGATCCACATCAGCTACCACATCAGCTCCACGTCAACCTCGTCGGCCGGAAATTGGGTCTGGGTACTTTATTGGGACTTAAAGAAAAGATTGGAAAGTTTACCGTTACAATTTAAAAGTTAGGTATTATAGTGGTATCTAAACCAAAAGTTGGGTACCATGAATGAAAATTATCCAAGAAATTATTTTTGTAGCCAAAACAAAATATAAAACTTTAGTCCAAGAAAAAGAGAATGTTGGTGGCGTCCACGGCTGACGAGTCCGCTACGGACAATAACTAAAAGGAGTTGGAATCTCCCAAAGCAAACAAAGAAAAATCTTCCTTTTCCTAAGACTGCAGTTCCGAAAATACCCTTATACTGTATCTGCATCT
This sequence comes from Macaranga tanarius, assembly GCA_949673435.1. Lineage (NCBI taxonomy): Eukaryota > Viridiplantae > Streptophyta > Magnoliopsida > Malpighiales > Euphorbiaceae > Macaranga > Macaranga tanarius. The sequence goes on along the minus strand of CATIWO010782149.1, from coordinate 12,431 downwards.
CTATCATATCAAATCAGCACGTTTTCCATTAAAAAAAAAAAAACTATCCAACTTTCTTCTCCACCTTAGTCCTGGACTCCTGACTATCTGGTGACCCCAAGCAAATCTAAAATCTTATAAATAAGAATTAAGTACTGTGTGTAATATCTTAACTAAAAGAGATAGCCCTGTGCATGGTGAAGTGTTTTGTTTTGTTTTTTGTTTTTTTTTTTAGCAACATTATCGTATATTAATAATATATTTATTTGAATGTTTTTTATATAAATAATTATAAATTTATAAATATTTTTAAAATTATAATTTTTAATATCTGTTAAAAATATATGTAATGCATTGTCAATAAATAACAAATTGTTTCATTTATTATTATTATTATTATTTTGACGATAACAATAATTTCATTCATATAAATCAACAATAAATCGATAAAAGCATTGATATAAATCCGCTAAAAACCATTAAAGGATGAAACTGTAAAATATTCACATTTTCAAGATTAATAACATAATAAATCGGCTCAAAACCTATACATTTAAAAAATTCTATAATGACTAGAATACCTATGACTCCAGTGCTGCAACATACTGACGACCATAATCGGATCTGATATCTCTGTTCAATCGATTATGCTTTGTTTGTCTGAATTGCCTACATAAAAAAAAATGCCGCAACAAGACGATAAAAACCAAACGTCGCAATAAGACGACGAAACCACAAAAACAAACAATAACAAACCTAAATTTATGTGGAATACCCACTTATTTTAAATTTTTTTTATTTATTATTAAAAACTGCTATATAATTAGAATTTATATATCATATAAAAACTAAATATATTATTATCACCTTTGAAAAAATATATACATATACTTACTATCCTGATGAATTTTTTTACAATACTTTAGAGGCATTATTACCTTTAAAAAAATTTAATTTGAAAAAATTACCTATTATATTAGGTTAATTTGTTATGATATTTTATTATATATATATCATTTTATTTTTAAAAGTAATGGTTAATATCTTAAAATCTAAAAAATATATTTATCCATTTCCAAACATATTTGAAAACAATCGAAAAAAAAAAAAATACTTATATGTTTCGCAACATCTTTCAAAACTACAAGAAACCAACAAAATACTTTCAGTCAATTGAGAAAAATAATGTTATCTCAACAATTAAAAAAAAAAATAATTTGTATACTCTTATTGTCAAAAGAAAAGAATAAAATTATTTAGGATAAAGGCATTGTTTAAAAGAGTTAATTATCATTTATTTGATTTATATTTCTCAAAAGGAAGATTTAATTCTAAATTTTTATCAATTTGTAATTTTCAATTTAAGCATTGCATTTGTTATTTTTGCTTTTTATTCAAATTAAATATTTTTTATTTAAACTGAATGACCTAATTTTGTATTTACAAAATTTGACAATAGCTTTTTTTTATAGTGTAATATGCCACATCATATTAATTTTCTATCACCTTATATTTATTTTAATTTTTTATTTAGTTATAATATATATTTGTCTCAATATGTGCAATAAACTTAAATAACGTTATAGGCTATTCGCTTATTGATTATTTTATTTATTAAGTTGTGATTTAAAATGAAAGTCTGAAAGTTTATGGATTGTATTTTCTATGAGAAAATTTGATATAGTTAACTACAATTTTTTTTATCCATAATTTTTTTACATCATAATATGTGATCTACCATATGTCATTTTATGGTCAATCATACATTAAAAATATTAACATATCAAGTTGAATATTTTTATATTTTTATGAGGTGAAATAAGGTAAATCATATGTCATGTCAACCTATAATAGGAATAAAATTATTATAATAGAATTTTCACTTAAAAAATGATAATTATGTTTTATTTTCTTCAAGTAATAATAAATTAAACTAATTTGGTGGCAATATTAAAAAAAAGTTAGGGTTTAAAAGAGAAAAATTTTTTGACTCAAATATTTTATCAAAAAGTGACATTTAGGAATAGGAGGGTAGGCAATTTTGCCCATAGGTTGTAAATTTTTTTTTTTTTTTTTTTTGAGACAAATGGAAATTAGAACCTCAAAGGATATTACAAAAAAAAATCATCATAGGTCAGCATAACTTTTGGAAATTATTATTTAATCAAAGCCAAATATTGTTTGGAGTTGAACCAAGGAAATGAATTTCAACTGAAAAAAAGAATGCATAATTCACAAACCAATCAACTGCATAATTCACTTCCTTATACGTAGAAGAAATTTGCACCTGCAAGTCCTAAACCAATGAGTTGTTGCCGCATTGGCATTTGAAGTCACTTTTTGATTGAATAGTAGTTGGACAACTTTTAAATTATCAACTTCTACTTTAAACTAACGATACCCCAATTGCCAAGCGAGGAGCAAACCATGCTGTAAATCCTAAAGTTCAGCTCGAATAATGGAACATGGCCATATGTTCATTATAAAATCAGCTTGCTACCTACCCTTATCATCTAGAATCAAGCCACCACCAAAAGTTTTCTCTAATGTAGTTCTGAAAGCTCCATTTGTGTATTTACTTTACACCATCCTATAGGTAGGGAAAGCCAACCAATGTATTCCTCTCATTTATTTGTCATTGAAAATCTGGATAAGAAACACAAGTTCTAGTTTTTACCTAACTCTACAACAAGGGAGTTAATATTAACAATAATAATATGGAGTTGGGGTTGACTTTTTGGAAGACTGTTTAATTCTTTACTATCCATAAAGACTATACAACAATACCAAAGATGCATTTCCAGTTATGAATTGATGAGATATTCATACGAATACCCATTCCATTGAGAAAAAACTTAAGGGATAGTTTATGGGAAGGAGATGAAGCCAACTTTGTCTATTAAATGGATAGTCTTGCAAAACATGCATAATATTCTTTAAACGAGTCTCGAATCTACGATAGGAGCCATCTGATGTCAGGTGTCATCTTACTCTTTCAGCATTAGCTAGTGAGCAAACATCCATTAATAATAAGCTAAAAAAACATGCAAATACAATAAAGGACCTTTACAATTCCATATAAACCTCCAAATTTTGTTTGAGTTAGTCTAGTTGTCCTCTATTAATGCCATGTAATCGAACCTAGTAGAAAATTGACATGATTTAAAGAATGTCCAAAACATCTCATTAGGTATATTATTTTCCACTGTACTAAGTGATGTGCAACAACATATAGTGAGGGAGCACCTGGGCAAAAGAGATCTATTATTGAGAGCCATTAACACTTACATAATATCTCATTGTTCAAGAGAACTGCATATTAAAAATGTTGGTAGTAGCATGTGATTCGAGAGATGGTCCGCTATTTAACCATTTGACAACCTAAAATCCAGTGTTGTTTCCATCATGGACACTCCATTATATTCCTTATATGGTTGGTTTTCAAGCTCTTCCTATATCTTGCCTAGTTAGAAGGAATGTCAGAATTAGTTTGTCAAGCTTCCAATATTTTCCCAATATTACTCTCACCCAAAGTTAATATAAATTATTTAGTAAGCTCTAGTTGAGTTTCATTAAAAAGGCCGTCTTCATATTTGATAACACTTTAAAATTTGGTCTTGATTGCCACAAGGAATTCCATCTCACTAAAATAATGTAATGCTGCTAGTTATTAGAGTTCCATAGGAATTTACAATAAACCTAGTCAATTTTGTTACAAATGCCTATCGGAAGTAAAGTGGATTGCATGGTATATAATGGAATCGCGAAGGCTATATGTTAAATTAAAGTAGCTCTTCTTACATTAAAATCTAACATTTCATATTTTAAAAAATATCCAACTGTTGAAAAAAATGAAAGGTATCTCTATCTTTAATATTAGAAAAGCCTCTAATTCCTAATGACAATAATAAATTAACTATAAAGCAACATTTCTATATTTTTTTTGTTTGGGAAAAGGTATAAAAACATCCCTAACATTGTGCTCTAATCTCAAATATGCACCTAACATTTTTCAAGGCACAAATACACTCTTATCGTTTTGAAAATCATATAGTTAACCCCCTCTAACAAACGATGTTAATTTTTACAATTAGTAGGGTCTACTGTTACTGACATGTACAGAAAAAATTTAGATAAATGTAAATTTTTACCCCTAATATTTATAGTAAGGAACAAATTTGCCTCTAAAGAAAATTTAAGAATATTTTAACATACAAATTTTTCAAAAAAATCTAAATTTTTATATAATAAAGATATTAAATAATTGTTTGCGTTTTATAGTCGTAGGATTTATTAATAGTAATATGATATTAAAAGGACTTTACATTTAATTTTTTATGAAAATTATTTTTAAAAATATTATATAAATTTATTTAATTCGATTTCAAAAAAATAGGAATATTTGAATAAAAGAAACTCATCTCATCCTGTATGAAATTTTATTTTTCTATTCTCCCAAAATAAATAAATAAATTATTTATTTATTTATTTATTTATCCATCTCATCCTTAGTTGTTACATTTAAATAAATATTTATTAATTTTTTTGAGAGTGAATAAAAAAAGGACAAATTTATATAGAATAAAATAAATTTTTAATTTAAATTTTTCTAAATTTTTTAAATGACACAAAAATTTTAAAAAAATTCCTTAAAAATTAGATGTAAATTATTTTAATATTGTATTAGCATTAGTAGATTTCATGAGTATGAAAAAAAATAATTATTTAATATTTTTATTAGATGACAAGTTTAAATATTTTTAAAAAATTTTTTGTGTTTAAATGTTCTTAAATTTTCTTTAGGGGTAAATTTGTTCCTTACTATAAACGTTAGGGCTAAAAATGTACATGTATCTAACATTTTTTTTTACATGTTGGTAACAGTGGATCCCACTAACGGTGAGAACTAACACCGTTTGTCAGAGGGACTTAACTATATGATTTTCAAAACAATAAAAGGTGTCTTTGTACATCGAAAAATGTTAGGTGTGTATTTAAGATTAGGGAATAATGTTAATTAGGGGTGTTTTTGCACCTTTTCCCTTTTTGTTTTATTACCTCAAAATTTATCAAGCTTTTTTTTTAGCTTTAGTAATGTTTTGAATTGTGAGTTTTTTTATATAACTTATCATATGCTTTTGATCCTATTTGAAGATATTAGAGTTGGTATTAAATATATATTTTGTTATTTTTTAAGTGGTATAACCACGATGACAAAAACAATAATAATAACAACAACAATAATAATTGCAGTAGCAACAACAACAATAACAACAATAGTAGTAATAATAATAATAATTGATAATGTTAAGCCAAGTTGAACTGAATCTGTAATACTCGTACCCATGCGTACATTGCATTTGCAACATTTTTATGCATACCTGAAGCATAGTATAGTATTATAGGTAACGTTAGACAATGTAGTAGAAATTAGTGAATTTTACCATTACGAAAATTGAATAAAATCGAGTGAAAATATATTTGTAAAATTTATTTGGAAGAAAATTAAGGAGTTAAAAGATGGTGAAAGAGTTTGGGTCAAATTGAATCAAATTGGAAGTTATTGGCTAAAGGTATAATTAAGGTTTGAATTAGATTGCTTAGTAAATAAGGGAGAGTTCACATGGATCTAATGAGCTTGCTTATAGAAAATATTTTCATGGAGTAGTTGAGTCCATGTGTCTAATGCATATATGATGCATGATGAAGAATTAGGGAGAGATAACACAAATGTAAGATTAATTAACTAAATCTAAGATTAATTACTTTAATTGTCATGCTTAGGGAGGCCATATAAATACCATCTTTTCTCTCCTTAAGCCACTTTTGCAGCTACAGAATCCCACTTAGAACATTTATATACACACATATATTTAAGAGAAAAAAAAGGAGGAGGACCCTTGTTGCTTTTGAATTTATGTACACTTAAAACAAGAATTTAAAAAGGAAGCAAGCTTATATGTTAACGTCAAATCAAGGAAAGCTCATATATGATCCAAAAGAGTGTTATATGAAGATTACTAAGTGTAAGCAAGCTTGAACTAGAGGCTTAGAGGTTCTACCAAAGGAGTAAACAAGAGCTATTCTTTTCTTTTCTTCATTTGAAAACCTGGGAGTATTTAGCCGAGTCTTTGAGCACCAACTGTTATCAAATTATGTAGGTAATTTCTTGAAACTCTTCTAGACATATTAGAGTGTATTCATATTAAATGTGAGGCTATAATAAGGATAGGATATGTGAAAAATGTATTGGGATATAATAGAAAAAAATAGGATTTTATGTATGCATGGATAACATTTAGAGCATGTTTGAGGCTAGCTATAGATTGAAACTATATTCTTATTTGACGATTAGGAATATTTGAGAGGCCAAATAAAGAGCCAATTCATGCTATTAAGAGAAAAAAAAAAAGGCCAGAAGAAAACCATGAGTGGATTAATTCCTTTTTCCTTTCTCGAATCCATTTTCTTAAACTCCCAATGAATTTATATTTTGGTTGTTCTTGCTTGAGTTTGGGAATGACTTGAAATTTTGTTGATAATTTTCTTGATATTGTTTTGATTTTGTTGAGCTCCAATTAGTAAGAAAATCTTATTTCAAAATAATGTCATAACTTAATCTTGATGAAGTTCTCACGTAGTACATAAATTGAACTTTTTTTTGTAAGTTTGGTTGCTTAGTTGGTCTTATTTTAATATAAAATTTAGCAAGCATATTTGTTTCATCCTTTGCTATGTTTTTATATCAAATTTGTCATTGAAATAAATAGTAAAAGTGGTATTAATGATAATAAAAGTTCACACAAAAATCTATTTTTTAAAGTATAACTGGGACTAGTCTTGCATCTCGATTGTGTAAATGGTTTGGTTAGCTTCGGAATTGGTATGAACACTTGAAACATTATTTATTATGTTAGCAAATCCCTAATATCTTATATGATTACAAGATATATATATATATATAATATAATATAATTTATTGATAAGAGTTATTAAATATACTTTAAATGCTTCATATCTTGTTAACAATATATATTAAGGGGAGAATTTTTAAATCCTTAAGTATATACTGAGGAGGAGTATATCAAACTCAAACTCACACACATATACTTGAAAAGTTTTTTAATTATCATTTAATATTATTTGTTAAAGTCAAAAATGGAAATATTGTTGACCATTTGCATGATCAATCTCTAATTAATCTTGATTTTGATTTTAACAATCAATTTTGAACTCTTAATATGAGCATTTGTGTGTGTTTATAAGTTAAGATCAAAACAATAGTTATATGTATAAGAGGAAATAAGGATCAAACTCTTGATTGTTGTAGGCGACGGAGTTCAGCACGCGTCCAAGTGTTCGGTAACTACGGCACTGTGTGGGCTCAGGGCCCACTAGAAATACAACTTTGGGCCATTTTACAGGCTTTGGTTGGAGTTGGGAGTCGCCACCGGGATAAAATTCGGGTACTTTTACAGCAACTGGATTCCACGGAGGAAGCCCAGCAGCTGTCCTCAGAGATTGGGTCCGACAACTGGGTGTGGGCTTTAAATGGCCCACCCGACCTTACGATCGGCCTCCATTTGCATTTTATAGTTTTTTTATTTTAAATTATTTAATTATTACTTTCATTACATGCAAATAGTTATTTTGATCCAAACAATTTCTAAATTTTATAATTTAGTCCAATTTTGATTATTAAACCTAATTTCATGCAATTTAGTCCTTAATCCAAATTCACATTCACCAAAAACACAATTTACAATAAAACAACAAAAATTAAAATCACAAATAAAGAAAATGAGGGAGGAGAAATGATTACAACTCTTTTACAATAAATAAACAAATAAATAAATCTCAAAAATATAAAAATTCTAAATAATGGAAATCATCTATTGTAAACATGTTCTTGTCATCAAAAAAGAAATGATTAAAACTTCAGAAAAAAGAAATTCATCAAGATTCATTAAATAAGCAAAAGGATAAAAATAAAATAAAAATACTGATCGACTGGACACAGGGGCGTATGCCTCTATATCATAGAGGTGCATGCCTCTGTGAAGATGGAGCGCACGCCTCTATGGAAGGCACCGCCCTTGATTGTAACGATCAGAAATTTAAAACATGCATAAAAGCTATAGAGGCATATGCCTCTATAGGCTAAGGGCGTGTGCCTTTGTGAGACAGAGGCGGCGCCTTTACACAGAGGCGCACTGTAACACCCGCCCTTTAGCATACGTAGTAGTGACATATATATTGTATTTTATACATAAGAGTTAGTAGACTTTATTTAATATTTAAGTGTGGGTATAAGTGTAGAGAGGGATCAAATTGGAAAGGAAGTTTGGAGTGAATTATTACCTTTCTAAAGTTTTGGGTTAAAGTGAATTTGTTCCATGTCATTAAGGAACTAGGTAACTATTTGTGATGATATTTGGTATTATTTTATTAGTATTAAGATTATTGTTATTATTATTATTATTATTATTATTATTATTGTTATTGTTTTTAAGTGATAATTATGTATTATAATAATATAATATTAAGTGATGATTATTAATTAAAGTTAAAAAGACTTTGGGGGCTAAATAGAGTGTTTTGATTGGTTGTAGATTTATGGGTATATTTTATATGTTTGTGTGAGTGGATGGTGTATGTTGTGTAGAGAAAATTGGAGAAGAAGAAGAGTGTTTCCTTTAGACATTTTTGGAGAGTTTTTGGAGATTGATCAAGCTAGCAATTCATTGCTTTAGGAAGAATTAGACGGTCTTTTAATCATTGAATCTTAATTAGTAAGCTTTCCTTGTGCAATTGATTGATTTTGGTTGAGTTTTATTTGTTGTAAATTTATGTTCTGCCCCTCTATTTTTCAGTCATCTTGTTCTTTCCATATCTTGATTTTTACAACTCTGATTTGAGCAAGGTTGGACTCTCTATAAACTTCATAGAGTTTGAACTTTTATATTTTGAGTTTTGGTTGAATTCGTTGCTAGGAAGGTCAATTGAAACCTAACATTTTACTGCTCACTAGATGCTCTTTTTTGGTTGAATAGATTCTAAAATCCATAATTAATTCCACACACATTCAAATTGAGTGATTCTAATTAGAATTTGCCGTAGACTTATAACCCTAGCTTTGGTAGAAATTTACGGGTTATTGGATTTGTGTGTGTGTGTTTAGGTCATTTTGAATTGTGAGCAATTAGTGGCTCTTTTATGAGTTAAGGTTAATATATATATTGATTGTTGGAATTATGATATATATATAATGTGTAGGAGTTAGAAAAGGAAGTGGATACCCTACTCAATAGGGGGAACTTTGCTTGTGAAGAAGTTGAATCCTTTTTGTAAGTAATTATTATTATAATACTTACATATAATAATTCTCATGTAACTAAAGTTACATGACTTTGTTATCTAAAATATGCTTTTGATTATGGCAAGATTGATATAAATATGTGTATATAGTTGATGAGTGGATTGATTGAGAATATGCTATGATGAATCATGAATATTGACACACTTTTTGTGCAAGCCACTTGGTGTGGTGTGATATATATGTGAATTATGGTGAGAATAATGAATTATATGCATATGGCATATGGTGAGGAATGTGAGAAATGTGAGGATGTGAGGAAATAAATGTGTGTGGAGATTAAGCTCCATGATTTGAGACTGAGCTGAACAGAGAGTCTCAAATGTGGCCATTCAGATGAAATATATATACGTGTGAGATCTAAAACTGAGCTGGGTAGAGAGTCTCAGGAATGGCCACAGTTATATAAAAAGGAATGAATAATGTGAAACATGTGTGATGAGTGTCGAGAAATCCGGCTGGTTACTAACTTGCATATCTATGAATTTTTGCATTGTGTATATATATATATATTGTATGTTGAATGAATGTAAGTTGTGATATATGGGAACAATAGTTGTGAATTGTTGAATAATAAGAATTGGTGTATATAAGGCACCATGAAATGTTGCATTGTGTTCATATAAATTGTGTTGACTGTGGCTTTAATGTGAGATTGATGATTTGAGAAATATGAATTGTTGAATAGTGTGAATTGGTGTATATGAGACACCAACAATGATGTTTTAAATGTTTCAAACTCTTGTTGTGGCTTGAATTGAGTTATATTCAAGTGTGAGAAAGATTATTATACTTTGATGAAGAGTCAAGGGCATTTTCGTCAATCTATACAATCAAATTAAGTTTAGCTATCTTCATAAAAGTTATACCCTTTGAAATAGCTTTCTATAGCCTCTTTAATTACTTAAATTTGAGTCCTATAGAGGAAGTTATAGCCAAAAGAGTGCGATATGGTCAGTAAGGTCGTATCTCTATGCACCCATGATGACTTGGCAACTAGGTGCCGAGTCGTACCTGCTACTCGGGGTGCCAACTCGGCACAGTGTGCCAAGTCGTGACGAGTCAGCCCTTCTTCAGCTCACTTTTGTCTTTTTATTTTGACTATAACTTGAGCTTTAGAGCTCCAAATAAGGCGTGGTTTAATGCTACAGAAACTTTGAAGAGTCTTCTACAATTTTCATGTTTTGAGTTGGAGTTTAATCTATCGTTCAGATTCTCTAATTGAGCTTGATATTTTATTGCTCACTTGCTCCTTCTTCACTTGGACTCCCGTACACACTTTATGCAGTGCTATTGGTTATGGGACTATATGGTGATTATTTGTAGGCTTGGTAGAGGTTTGAAACCCTATGTTATGATTCTTAGAATGTGCTTATAATATTAGGAATCATATTCTATCATCTCTTTGTTATTAAATCTTTTCAGGACACCGTGTCTCGACGGAGGTTTTGAACCAGTAGACTATACGGGTTGATACATGGCCGTGTAGTCCACTTTTAGTTATTTTATTATATTTTCTCTTTAATTAGTTCTTGAGAGATATTATATGTACACTTATCTTAATAATTTCTTATTGAGTAGCAAGCTCATTCCTTTGCAATTGTGGTTTTCAGGCTTGATAGATAGCCTAGTTGAGGCTTGATGATAGAAGCTTAGGGAGTACTTCTTATGAGCTCAGGTGGGTCAAAAGGCAGGCTTGGTGTTGACATCTCCATCCTCATCATCATGGCATTTGGACATTTTGTAATCAAGTTTAATTGTATATATTAACATTATGAAATACTTGTATAAATTATTTTCAATATATCAAACAAGAGTTTTTATTTATGTACCCCTATCTTTATAAAAAATTTCATATGTCACCTGTTTGTTGTATTACATTGACACTTGTATGTGGTACCTGGAGGGTACTATATTAAGTGGTATCAGAGCGGGGATTAGACTTCCTCGGGACGATTAAGCATGATGCATACATGACATATCATGCATAAGTTGAGAAAACATGTAGTTGATGTGCGTTGTATATCTTAGGATGGATGAACACCAAGTGTCTTGCATTGACCCCGAAGAGTCATTTGAGTGAGTTCATTAGTAACACCTGTGCATACTCTTTATGAACTTAAATTTCTATTTATGACCCCTTCATAAAATATATGATCTTATATATTAGTGAATTGTTTCAGAGATGAGAAGAATGAGTCTAAGCATGTAGATAGCACCGTTGAAGAGAACTATAAAATATAAGAGAATAAGGTGCAAAGGTTTTACAGTCTTAGTGATTCCACCATAGCAAATGATGATTAGAGAGTGCGGAAAGAATTCTAGATTGAATTAATAAGTATTGATGAAAGGAGAATTAGTTATGCGGTGTTATTGTTTAAGTAAAATATGTGATGTGAAGATTAATGTGAATGCATTGTGACTTTAGCAATGCTTATGTATTTCTAATAATAGTATATTGGTGATGCTCAGTCAGATGTAATTGTAGTATGGTGAATAACTGAGCCTTAATTGAGATTATATATAGAAGTATAGTTGTTTATTTGCAGGATTGGCCCTACTTTAGTAGGAAGATGTCTATATTTTAGGGGAGGTTCTGCCAAATTGGTAGATTCCTCGTAAATTGTACTTTTGTCGTTAAGTTTCTATGATATAGGCTTATGTAAAATTAATGAGTGAAAGCAAAAGAGACTTGAGAGAGAGGATTGAATTTAGAGATTTGAGAGAGAGTTTTAGAAGTTATAAGAATTTAGGTGTCAACAAAGTGAATTTAAAAGATATAGTGAGCGTTGGTTTGGTTAACTAATGAAGGAAAGATTTAATAGGGAATTTGAAGGATTTAAAAAATGAAAAGTTGATGGTAAATCTATTATTATAGTGGTATGCCCTAAAGGTAATCTTGTATTATGACATTGTATATTATCCCAAATGGCAATAAAATGTTCATTTAAATAAAGGTGTTTATTTATTTGAATGTTGCTCCATTAGCATTATGTTAAATAAATGTATTATCAAGAGTTGATAATATGAGTGACACATTTATTTAGTACATATACTATAAAATTGTTCGTAGTTG
>CATIWO010782062.1:0-15166 GCA_949673435.1 Macaranga tanarius | reverse complement strand
GGCAGCCCTCACTAACAAAAATGTAAAGAGTTTTAAACATTAATTTTTATATGTAGTGCACAATTTGACTTGCGTGGGGCGGTTGTTCACAGCACTTTTTATTCTATGAAAGTCTTCTTATAGTTTAACTACAACAATTTGCATGGCACTTACCAAGTTATTAATATCTGATTAATAATTAACTAATTATATCTAAAAAATTTTCTTTAAAAAATTATAGGGTTGAAGCTTATAGGGTTGGTTAATTAATCAATCAATTGATTAATTAATTTAATGAAAGGTGTTTTAGTTAACCAGATGTGCATTAAATTTCTAAAGTCAACTAAAAAGATATATAAATATAATAGCTGCATCCATTTATAGGATGGTTCGAATCTATGAAAAATATTAATTAAATTTTTAAGATGCATAAAGCATACATTGAATCTGATCATTATTATGTCGCTACTCAATCATTGTCATTATAATTAGAATTACTGTTAATTAATCATTCATATAGTTAAGTAAACCATACATATATATGTTTGATATCCCAATCTTAATAAATTTCTCTCTAGATGTTTTTCATATATCTATTGTTTATTATTATTATTATTATTATTATTATTATTATTATTATGAAAAATGTGCAGAAAAGTACTCTATAATTATACTTTTTACATTTTGTGATTCAAATTTTTTTTTTTTCTTATCATTTTGCATTTGTGGTTTCCATCACGTTGCAATGCAGTACTTTATTAATGATATCATTATTTTTTTAGTAATATAATATTAATATAACAGAGAGTTAATTCAATAATACAATTATTTCTCAAATTATCGTCAAATTTGTTTAAAAAATTTGTATCTTTTATTTTTATAAAATTAAAAATACATGCTAATTTAATTTAATATAGGGTCATAATAGTTTATGTTTAATCACTTCAAACAATCATTCAAAAAGTAACTTAAAAAATAATATAATCATTGAAATTAATGTTATATTAACTATCAAATTATAAAAATTATTAACAACTAACAACTATAGCTAATAAAGTACTAAAATGTAATGTGAAAGAAATTATAAACTTCAAAATAACATAAAAAAAATCATAAAATCATACATTTTTTTGAACACACAAATCATAAAATTTAAAAGCATATATATAGCCACATACTATTGATCTTTTATATACTTTCCCTTACTGCTATTGTATATCCTCCATTATTTGATCAATCAACCATTATTGGTTGGTCCATTTTTGTGCTATTAGTTGTCTACTTTGGGTGACCTAATCCTGTATTGAAACTATTAAGCAATAAAGAACATGTATAAAAAGAATGATAATCAAGAATATTTTTACTTTGTCTTTAATATAATAGAGAATATATTGTTAATGGAGTTAGAAGGTGTGCAGTACTTGCTATGTACAGCCTAAAATACGGAAAATTATCAACTCCAAAGTCGAAAATAGATATAAATATAGCTTAATTATAACATATGGGTTTAATAGGATGTAAGTTTGATCAATTGTACACTCTAAGTTAACATAAGTTTTTAAAATAGAGAAATGGATAAAAAATGAGAATAAATTAAAACTATTACAATTGAAATATAATAAAATTTTAACTAAAAATATCATATTATAGTTACCATTCATATATCAATAGAGTATAAATGGATATTTTAGAACAATTCAATTAAATAAATATAAATATAAATATAAATATGAAAACATAAAAAATTAAAATATATAATAAATTAACATAAAAATTTAGAGATTTAAAAAAATTATGAAATCTAAAAAAAGCCTATTGGTGAAAAAAATCCAAACTAATCCCAAACTTTTAAGACTGACTAAAAATCCAAACTAATCTAAAAATCTAAACTTTTGAGACTTTTTGCAATATAATTTCAAAATTTTTAATTTTTTCATTAATATCCCAATTTAACAAATGTTTGGCAATTTTAACACAAATAGTTTTTTGGTCAAAATTCACTAAAAATGCTGATTTGACATCTTATAAAATGTCCAATTTACCTTTTTTTAATTTTTTAAATTTATAATGATCTATTAGTATAAAAATCCAAACCTTTGAATTTTTTGGAAATTTTATCCCAACTTTTAAATTTTAATAAAATATTTGAATTTAGCAAATTAATAATTATTTATTTGAAATTAAATAAAAATACAAATACAATAAAATAATTAAAAAATAAATTGTTAAATTCACAAATTATTTCTATAATAATTTTTAAAAATAAAGATATTTTTAATATAAAAATTATTACTCTAGTTAATTTAAATTTTTTTATTATTTCATACTTATTTATATGAAAGCAGCTAAGAATATCTAATTTTAAAATTCAAGGAATTTTTTTTTTATTTTACAACATACACATATATATAATTTTTAAATTTATCATAAATTTAAATCAAAATAATAATTTATTATAAATTTAAATTTTATCACGTGTAAATTTAATTTTTCAATTATCATGTTAGCACTTTTTATTTAATTTTGATCAAATAATTTTCAATTGAAATATTTTTTTAAAAAAATTAAAAGTAGGATAAAACTGCAAAAATCACATACGTTTGAATTTTTTTATACCAATAGACATTTATTGATTTCACAATATAAAAGGTAAATTTAACATTTTATATATATCACGTTAACATCTTATATTTTATTTTAACCAAAAAATTATTTATATTAAAATTATCAACAATTTACTAAATTAAAATATTATTATAAAAATTAAAAATTTAATTAAATTACAAAAAATTGTAAACATTTGAATTTTTTATACCAACAACCTTCTGAAAAAGTATGTGTTTAACCATTGACAAATCCTTATGATATTAGTCCATACTCCATGTCCATGATTTAAACAAAGAAAATCAGAGTCAATGGCACGACAAACATTGTTTTGATGTTTGGTGCACAAAGTTCAAGTTAGATACATATATGAGCAAATCACGGTCCCTTTTTGAACTGAATTTTAGGGTTTTTAATTGGAAAAATGCAAAATTGTGTTTTAATTTTTATTATTTTTCTAATAAAATATCTAAATAGATATCTTTATAATAAGTTTTGTAGATCAAAATATTAATATAGTATATATTAAATAATAAATTAAATTAAATATTTTTTCATAACATAATATTTTTTTCTCTACTATTCACATATGTTTTACTTGTAAATATTATAAGAAAATTTTTTCATTGATTCAGTAAAATTTGAAAGAAAAAAAATTAAATACTATTAATATTTTTATATTTCATGTTATTTATTATGTATATTAATGTGAATTTCACAATCTAAAGTCCTTCAAAAAAATCTATTTATATATATATATACACACACACACTATACAAATATTTTATGTAAATAATTATTTTTATATGAGTTATTATAGTTTTTATTTAAATATTTATTCTTAAAATATAAAATTATTAATTTTTTAAATTAAAAGTATGGTGAACATGTGAAAAAAACATAGTTTATTTATCATTATAAAATATATAATTGCAGGTTATAATTAATTTCTCTAATATCATGTGGTGTACGTTCCGATTGACTAGAATTTTACCATAATTAGAGCAAGCCTTCGGCCAATTTTAGGCTTATAACCAATGCAATATGTTGATAATTCAATTTAAATTGCAACGAGATGAATTTAACTTTGTTGAAAATTGAAAATCTTATGCATACTTTTAAACTTAAACGTTATAATATTTTATTCAAGAAATCAAACATTAATCTAATTAAAAAAAGTAAAAGTATTATTTTATATAAATTAAGTTGGCTATCTATGAGATGACTATATAAATATTATAGGTTTTTTGATGTGTTCAGATATACCTAATCCAAATTAATAATGTGTATTTCTCTATAATATCTTTGAGTCTATTTGTACATTACTATTGGAGGTGTTGAAAGAAAAATAGATCAAATCAAAAATCAAAAATCAAACTGAAATCGATTAAACTAAAATAAATAATTATCTGAATTGTTAGTTCAAGTTTGGGTTTTTAGTCTTTAGTTCTTTTATTTCAATTTTAGTTTACGCTTTAAATTTTTAAAAACTGTGTTTTGATTAACCGAATAGAATATGTTATAAATATTTTTAAAATATAAGTTTCTTTATATTTAATATATATTAAATTACTCTATAGATATAAAGGTTATGAAATTAATTTATTTAAAAGAGTATTATTAATCATTCTTAAGTATGAATTATTTTATCATGAATCATTGGGTAGTGTTAAGGATTTTGTTTTACTTTTTATTTAATAGTTATGTAAAGTATTTATATTTACATCATAAACATGGATTAAATTGCCTTTATTTTTCATTTTTAAAAAATTAAATAAGTATAAAATATAATATTATATATGAATTAAAAAATTAATATAAAATTTAATAGTTAAAAATAAAGAATTAAAAATTCAAACTATTTACTTTTCAAAAAAAAAAATCAAACCATTTAAAATAGTTTAAATTTTAATTTTACATTTTTTAGTTCAGATAAAAAAGGTATTTGCAATTCAGTTAATGGATCCGTGAGCATATCATTTATAGTCTTTTTCGAGAGGAATAGTTGAAGTGAGATTTAGGAAGAATATAAAAAAGAAATTGCAATTAAATAAAATTCAAATCATAATAATTCTATATATAATAAGGGCTTTTTGTCTCACTTTTCCTATTTCCTTATTAACAATTTGATAGAGAAAACTTCTTTGATAATGACAGTATAATATATGAATATACTAACCAACAAAATGTTTTTATATTGGGAACAAAATGTTTTAATATTGGGAATGTATTGCCAGAGAAGCAATATTTCTCACTTTTTTAACACAAAAATTATCACTATAATATTAGAAAATGCACACATTTTAGTCAATGGCATTTATATTGTTCAAACCAACATTATTCATGCACTCTAAACTCATTCAAATGCAACTTTTATTTATTGGGTTTTTATTAGCATTGTCAAACAAAAACCTTCTAACTATTACTAACCTTAATATTGTAAGAAACTAAGAATCATTTGAATTGGCTCTCCCCACATATTATGGTCTTTACTAAGTCTTTAATTCTTTAAGATAAAACTTCATTTCCTTTATTTTTTCTCCATGCAATTTTTAACCTATGCTTTACAGAAAAGATTGATATTTATTTTTGATATAATTTATGACATCATGTGTTATGCTAAAAAAAGCATCATTTATAAAAACAATTTACACTGTAATATAAAATTATTTTTAAATAGTGTTATATTGTTAGATTGCCCTAATAGAACTATAACTGTTAGTTGTAAATTAGTGTTAGTAAAAAGGAAAAAATATCTAAATTTTTTTGTCTTCCATCCATGAGATCATCCAAAAATAAATTCTAATTATTGTCAAATTGTATTTTAAAGATCCAGATATTTCTGTCTAAACCAATTGATCTATACTTCATTGGCATTATAATATCTGAAAAAAATAATCTAGTAATCTAGCTAGCAAAGAGATGACCAATCAAAAGTACAAAGAGAAATAATCATTTGTTATAGGCAATGCTTGACATTGGTAATTTAATTTGAATTTTGCCATCAAGAAGTTGTGCCGTGAGCATTCATGGCATAAGCTAAACAATTATTATTGATATGTATATGTACTATTAAATTTGGGACTGATTTGTTAGATATTGTCTCTCAACTAGCAAACCATTTCAACTGCTGCGTGCAAATTTTGAGAAAATTATTGATGTGGACTAATTATACGCATCATGAGCATAAAATTTTCATATACTTTTTAGGATAAAGTTAGGCGTCTGGTAGGCGACGCCTAATTTTTGTCTCGCGGGGGACAAAATTATATGTTTGCCCCGCGAGATTTTTATAATTATAAATATATAAATAATTAAAAAAATATAATATAATATATGAATTTATAAATTATAATACGACTTGTTCATTCAGTTCTTTTTTAAATTTTAGATTTTTTCAATTTAATTAATTAAATATTTAAAACATATATATATATTTATTATTATATAATTTTTATATTATATAAAAATAAATAAATAAATATATTATATTATGTGAGTTTGTAAATTATGACACGACGGGGTTCATCCAATTATTTTTTAAGTTTTAGATTTTTTCAATTTATTTAATTAAATAATTAAAATATATATATTTTAATTATTATATAATTTTTTATTAATAATAAAATAAGAGCAAAAATATAATTTTGGGGGAAAAAATATTTTATCTTTTTTTTCCATTTTACCGTGATAGGTATATCTCTAAAAGATACCTATTATCATCCTACTTTTTAATAGAATTGTATACAGACACACATACACACACTTTTGACTTTACAAATAGTATTACTCTATGCTGGTGCATATATATACATGGGAATTTTTGCACTCTTTTACACTCTACTTTAATTTTATTAATGGTTTAAATGACTTAATTATCCTCAATTTAAAATGATTATGTATTTTTTTTATCAACTATCAACATTAAGTTAAAAAAGTATTTAATAATTTATATTTGATAAAAAATTATTTTAATTTAATAATTTTTATATTATAATCACTAAAAATTATTTATAACTTCATTAATTTATTATGTTATTTTATTTTGAGTTTAACTTATATTGCTAAAAGTTTATTAAAAATAGTTATATTTATTTACTAATTTTTTTTTAATAAAGGGTAATGAGGTTATCATCTCTTATCTGAATATTAATGTGAAGATTAATGTATTAATTTTGTTTAAAATAATACATTTAACATATTATTTTTAATTATTTTATTTTATTAATTTTTAAATATATATAATTTTTTAATATTAGCCTAAAAAAAGTTTAGTGAAGAAAATCAAAGTTAATTTGACCATCAGTTTTTTTTTTTTTTAAATGTAAATATCATTTGTATAAACACTGAAAAGTATTAAATAATTTAAAATTTAAAATATTTATTACATAATTAAATTAACAAATACATATAATTGTTTTTAATAAAATTTTAGCAATATAAGTTGAACAAAAATAACATATTATAAATTAAGAATTTTTTCAAAAATAGCCACAAAATCAAAAATAATATCAAAAGCAACATTGACCAAAAGTGTTTTCAAAAATAGCTTTAAGGAAGTATTTTTTTTTTTTTCAAATCTAGATCATGACTCTTCTAGAAGCTGTTTGACTCTTTTAGAAGCTGTTTGATCATTTTTTTTGAATCAAATTTTTTTTTACTACTTTCTTTATTTTTTTCTCAACATTTTTTACTAATTTTTTTTTATTTTTAAAGTACTATTTTTTATTAATATTTTTTTCTCAATATTTTTTTATATTCAAGATTTTTTCTATTTTTAAAATACTTTTAACATTTTATTTTTTTCTCAATATTATTTTATTTTATTTTTTACTCAATATTTTTCTTAGTATTGTTATATATTGTTTAACAGATGCACTCATTCCTTAATTCATACACTTTGTTTCTTACACTTCTTATTCATTTTCTACACTTTATTTACTGAATATAATTGATTTCTTTAAGGATATATATATATATATATATACTGCAAATTCTAAAAAATTTATACCCATGTGTGCACCAGTTTTTGTGTGTGAAGACTCCAATTAATTACAAAATCCAAATCAAAATATCTACTACCATAGAATCTATACAAAGAAGAATAAAAACACCTGTAACAAGAACCAAATAAATCAAAAGTTGTTAGAAAAATGGTAACTACAAGTTTTAATCGCAAGATGACCATTGCAGTTGCATAGAGGCCACTTGTCAGAATTTTATGGGCACGCGTGAGATGGTGGACTCATTTTAAATAATAAAATTTTTAATTTTCCTTCATTTTTCTTCCTTTTTCTTATTGTTTCTTACTGTTTTTTTTTGTTTTTTTATTATTTTATTATTTTTTATTGTTTGTTGTTTTTTTTTTTTTTAGGTAATTTAAAAAATGTGTATTAAATTGATATAATAAATTTAAGCTTCTAAATTTTTATTCAAACAATGTGGATTATTATTATTATTATTATTATTTATTTTATTTTTTTATTATTTCTTGTTGTTTCTTTTTTGTTTCTTATTGTTTCTTTTTTATTTTCTTTTTGTTTCTTGTTGTTTCTTTTTGTTTCTTTTTTCTTTTTTTGTTGTTTCTTTTGTTTCTTTTTGTTATATTTTTTAAGGTAACTTAAGAAATATGAATTAAATTGATATAATAAATTTAAGTTTGTAAATTTTTATTCAAACAATGTGGATTATTATTATTATTATTTCTTTTTTGTTTCTTATTGTTTCTTTTTTATTTCTTGTTGTTTATTTTTTGTTTCTTATTATTATTTTTTATTTCTTTTTATTTTTTGTTGTTTCTTTTTATTTTTTGTTGTTTCTTTTTATTTTTTTAAGGCAACTTAAGAAATATAGATTAAATTGATATAATAAATTTAAGTTTGTAAAATTTTATTCAAACAAATCATTTATGTGCAAACTCGAACACAAAATAAATATTAATATAATGTGATATATGATTTTTCATTCGATTATATAAAAAATTAAATTATTTGTTATATATATGTGCATAATTTATTTAAGGAAATATATATATAGCAAATTCTGAAAAATTTATATCCATGTGTGCACCAGTTTTTGTGTGTGAAGACTTCAATTAATTACTAAATCTAAATCAAAATATCTACTACCATAGAATTTATACAAAGAAGAATAAAAACACTCGTACAAGAACCAAATAAATCAAAAGCTGTAAAAAAAAAAAAAAGATAACTATAAATGGAAACCATGAAAATCGCCGAAGTTGTCTGTTTTTGAAAGTTTGACCTGCCAATATATCTACAAATGAAAAGAGCAAAGTTAAGATTGAAAAAAAAAAAAAACACGCCAATACCACAAAAAAAATTAAGGGCGTTGACCTGGCTCTTTTTTGAAATTTCCTCTATAAATTATCCTTAGCGATTATAATATAAAAACTATGAAATCAAAGTAAATTATTTGTATTGAAGTTATTAAATTTTTTTCACATATGAATAATTAAATTATTTTTTAAGTTAATATTAATTGTTGGGAAAGGTATATATATAATTATCTTAAAGTAAGGATAATTAAGTCATTTAAATTATTAATAAAGTCAAAATATAGTACAATTATTAAGAAAATGAGTGCGAAAATCTCCACCTATATATATATATGCAAACGTTTGGTTTTGACATTAAATTAAGTTTATTCAAAATGCATGTGTAGAAAATTTACGAATTCAACAGAAAAACGAAAACAAATTCCAGCAAGCATGCATGCATGCACCGCCCTTTAATTGTCAATAATTGACTAGACAATAAATATGGTAATTGATGATCTTCAATTAATCAAAATATAAATTGATGTCATGAAACCCAACTTTATAACTAAACATATATATCTGCTTTTCAAAAAAAAATAAAAAATATATATATATATATATATCTGGGGAGCTAAAGGATGCAAGTTCGAGTTTGCACTAAAGCTATCATAAAGAAGTAAAAAATTTGGGAGGGGAAGAGTGTTAATGTGAATCCATGATTGTTGACTGAATAATAGTTGAATCTGAAATAAGATCAACACTTATCATTTAATTTTAAGGTTTTGTTTTTTTACTTTGATCTTGAATTTCAAAGTTTTGTTTTTTTGTTTTTACTGTAGATTAAGTCTAACTCAGCGTTGAATCCCATGATCTCATCCACAATTTCCCAAGAGATACACAATAACCAAACCACCACTCTTTTCTAATCTTTTCAGTTTTTTTAACCATAGGGTTGTAGTGCCATATGCACATTTTTAATATTTTGCAAAGTAACTTTTATTTTGTAAAAAAAAAAAAATTAAATAAGTAAAAATAATATCATCTAATGATGATAACAATATAATAAAATAAATAAAATTAATTAGTGAAAAATGCACCAAAAAATATTGTTCAAAAAGTCTAAAATATTTCAACCTTCAAACTACAATAATTCCACTTGGTGATGTAAAGTGAGTAAATGACACATCAAAGCGGCCTCTAAGCCAGTTGTTATGCATCTTTCCATCACTATATTTCGATGCATGCCTCTCTATATATTTCACAACTGTCTACCCTTTATAGTCACTATCTAATCAATTGGGCACTTTACTATTACTTCACGAAAGATATATTGAAGACTGGTTTCCCATTTGACATATGTAAATTTTGATTTTTTTGACCCATTTGACGTATGTGATATATACATATACACACACATAATCAGCAATTATTGGCATGGGTGTATCTAATACGTTATAATTATTAAAATTTGAGTTTCTATTTTTATTTTTTTCATAATTGATGTTCATCAATAATTTGTACGTTTTCTTTTAATAGATGAATAAGACTATTCCTCTTATCATTTCTGGTTCCAAACTCACCCTTTACTTTACTAATTGTCCATTTTTTAAATAATTTTTTTTATGTAAAACTTAAATTAACAATGCAATTTTTTTTTTTGTTTGAAGTATAAAAATGTAAAAATTCAGTTTAACTAAATGTCACTTATATCAATTCTTAAATTCGAAAATTTCATAGTTGTTAAAATAATTATTTGAAAAGAAATATTTTCAAAGAAATAAAACAGTACAAAGTTTCATTCAATCCATTATCATATAGTTTTTTTCATAATTTATTAAATCGCAACAATTGATGTTTCTGTTACATATTAAATATTTATCACAATAAATTCAATTGTTTGTAAAAAAAAAGTTTTATGAATGACTATAGAATATTATAGTATGTTAACAAATAAAAGAATCTCACGGTTTTTTTTTTAATTTCTAAAAAGAGAATGAAGATACATATTAAAGCAATGTATAGATTTTTAATATTTTTAAATGAATCTTTTATTATATTATCTGTAAACTGGACTTTTATGATAACAGGATACAAATCCTATATCTTGTTAAGCCCTTACAAAAATGTTATTTCAGCATCCATCTGTATATATTCAACTTAACCTCAACCCCACCCTTATGTATAAAACATACATTATTGGCATTTCAAATTTATTGTAGATATTGGATGAACTTGTATAGATATTTTATTTTTAACTTAAAAAAAAACTTGTTTTTGTTATAGTTGATAACTATATAGTTAATAGTTAATTTAAGTATATCTTACATGTTTAATCAACTTAATTATAAAACTTGCATGTATTTTGTGAAAAACAATAATATTAAAGACAGTTCGTTTTTCTTAATAAACAATAATATTAAAGACACTTCATTTTTCTTAAGTAATAAACTTTATTATCCATATATTTGTCAAAGTGTCTGCAATCATATTTCCTGTAACAAAAAAGAATTTGTAGCTTAAATTCTTTTCTTTCAGCTAATTAAACAAAATAAATTTGTTAAAAAAATAAGGTAAATTATATGATCCAAGTGTTATTAGCTATAACGCCTCTAAGACTTTGATACCCTTAATTAATTAAGTAATTTTTAGTTATAGAAATCATGTTTATTTTATTATATTATAAATATAGATTTTTTTATAAAAAAATTATTTAGAATTAGATAGTTTATTTAGCTTCAATGATACTTATTGCTGCTATAACTCCATTGACACTAATTGCAAACGACATATACATATTTTGGTGTTTAACAAAAGTAAAAATTAATAATAACAAATTTATATGTTGATTGTTGAGCATTTTACAGAAGTTTTCAGTATTGAACGCTAATTATTGTTTGGTAACTATAATTATTATAAATTATTAAATACTTTGTATTCTGATTTACTATTTAAAATAAAAATTTTACATTATAAATTAGATAATTGAATATATTAATTTATCATAATAAAAAATTATTACAAATTTGAAAGTTAAATGAGTGATTTTAAACTGAGAATATATCAAATCAATTTAAGAGTAAAAATTATTGAAATTTTTTTAATTTGAAGCACCTCTAATAATAGGGCTGAGCACGGGACGGAGAAAAAACCGAATCGAATCGAAAATCCGAACTGATAGACAAAAAACCGTACCGGAACTGATTAATTTTAACTCCGAACCGAATGAAACCGGCCCATTTTACTAATCTGGTACGGTGCTAGAGATTTTTTAAAAACCGTACCGGATCCGAACCGAAACTGGTGCCGAACCGAAAACCGAATATTATATGAATAAATAATATATATATTATTAACAAAATTAAAATTATTAATTTCATTATTATTACTATTATAACATATATTTAAATTACTTAAAATAAAATATTATTCACAATTAATTTAATATTAAAATAAAAAATAAATTACCAAACATAATAAAATTTATATATCTTTAATAATAGTATTATTAATAAATGTTATAATGTAAATTGACATTCATATTAATTAAGTACTAATACTAATTATTAATTAAGAATAATTTAAATACTAAGTATATGTTATGTAATATTTAATTTAATATTAAGTAAACAAACACAATGAAATATTAAAGTTATATAATTTAGCATGCATTAATATCAATGGTAAGAACTTACATGAATTTGGTGTAAATTATTATTGATAATTTAATATCATCAAATTTGATAATCTAGATAATTTAATATTATCAAAACATAATGAAACTATGTATATAGTTTTAGTAATTAGTATATATAATACTACTACTAAGTTTAAATATATATGTATACATTTATATTATTATCTATAACAACTATAATTTTTATTAATTATATATTGTGTACTGCTAATATTTAATAAAAAAAATTTAAATTACAAATTATACTTTAATGTTAATTAATATCATTGCAAAACTACATAGTTTCATATCAAAATAACAGCTAAGGAGAAAATAACTCTGATTGTAGAAGGCTTAATAACAGGACTAAAAGTCTCAAAATAATTAATTTTAGCAGACTGTTGAAAACCTCTAGCTACTAATCAAGCTTTATGCCTTTCAATGGACCCATCAGATTTATACTTAGTACGAAACACCCATTTGCTAGTAATAATATTCATATCAGAGGTAGCAAGAACTAGTGTCCATGTATTATTTTTCAGTAAAGCAGCATACTCAACATTCATTGATGCTTTCCGCTCAGGAATGGGAAGAGCTTATAAAATAGTAGAGGGTTCAGAACAAGCAATAGTACAATTAGAAAATGCAGCATACTTAGGATTCAGTTTATAAATTCCAAATTTGGATCTGGTTTGCATACATGCTGAATAGAGGAAATTATGAAAGAAAGAGAAGAGATTGAAGAAGTTGAATGAGAAGAAGAGGAGGATGAATGAGAAATAGGAGATGAATTAGACAAGGAGGTCAAAGAATGAGTAGGAAGAGAACGAAGAAGATTAGATGATGAAGAACTTGAAGGAACATATAGCTGTGGAAGGACATAAAAAGGAGATATAGAATGAAAAGAAAAAGGAATATAAATATTAGAAGATAAAGATAGGGAAGAAAATTTAGAGAATAAAGTAACATCAGGAAAAGATGACTCATTGAAAATAACAGATTTAGCAATATAAATTCTACCAGAAGAGTGAAGACACCTATAACCTTTATGCTTAGGACTGTAACCTAAGAAGACACATTCAGAAGTTCTATACTGAAACTTATGAGAGTTATAAGGTCTAAGATAAGGATAACAAGAGTAGCCAAAAACCTTAATAAAGTGATAATCAGGTGATCTTTTGAAAAGAAGTTGAAAAGGAGAAGAATTATGTAAAGTTGGAGAAGGTAAGCGATTTATTGTATAAACAGCACACAGAAAAGCATCCCACCAAAAAGAAAAAGGTAAGTTGGCCTGAGCTAAGAGAGAAAGACCATGTTCAACAATATAAAGATGTTTTCTCTCAGCCCGACCATTCTGTTGATGTTGATAAGGACAAGGATGCCTATGAACAATGCCAAATTTTGTAAGATAAGGAGTAAAGACTCTATATTCACCACCCAATCAATTTATAAGAATTTGAGTTGACAATCAAATTGTCGTTCAACAAACAAATGAAATTTAGTAAAAACAGATAAGGCTTGAGACTTAGTTTATAAAGGAAAATCCATGTAAACTTGGTATAATCATCTACGAAATGAATATAATATTTATAACCATCAGTACATGTATAAGGTGAGGGTCCCCAAATGTCACTATGAACAAGTTTAAAAGGTTTAGTTATTTTAGGAGTGGACAAAGGGAAATGAAACTGATGTAACTTGCCCAATTTACAGGCTGTGCAAAAATCTAAATCAAATAATTTAAATAGTATTTAAATACTTTTAAGAACATAATTTAAAATAGAAGAAGAGGGATGACCCAATATGTGATGCCACAATGCAACATGACTACGATTCTTATTAATATCAAAAGAAGAATTACAAGTAGAAACAGTTGTACGAGATACATTGGACTCAGACATAGTAGGAACAGTACTAGACTAAGGAATAGAAACAAAATGAAAAACATGATTACAAGAAGAAATAAAATCACAAGATGAACCACTATAAGTAGTAGACACAAAAAAAATACTTAAGGAAAAGTATGACAGAGAGATGTCAATGTCCTGGAGGTACAAGAAGAATATAGCTTGGAAAGATGTAACTGATACAAGCCATCCTTAAGCACCCCCTCCAGTAGCACTCTCAGAGTAGTCTTGTCCTTGACCAAGCATTTATCAGCATAGAATTCAATTAGAATATTATTATCTTTTGTAAATTGAGAAATACTGATAAGATTTTTAGTAATATTTGGAACATGTAAGATATGTTTAAGAAAGAAAAGATGTTGAGAAGAATTAGAAGCATAAACTGCATTGCCAATATGTAAGATTGCAAGTTTAAAACCATTACCTACTATAAGTGTAATACCCCGTAAAATTTTATGTATATATATGAATGTGTTTTTATGAGCAATTAAGAAGTTGAGTTTTATTTTGGCAAAAATTATTTCAAGGAGGGACTATGTAACATCCACCCCTCTAACACACGTGTGTGTGTCGTATGAAATACCCTTTATGATTATTAGATAGTTATTTTAATTAAGTTAATATGGTGATAGAATTGTAGAGAGGGACTTGTTTGTAGCAAATATAAGTTCAAGGGCTAGTTGGGTGGAAGAGTAAATCATTAAGGACTAAAGTGGACATTTG
>CATIWO010781886.1:0-10016 GCA_949673435.1 Macaranga tanarius | reverse complement strand
CTTTTTCTTTTTCCTTGTTCCTGTTCCTGTTCCTTATTTTTTTTATTTTTATTTTTCTCTTTATTTTTTTTCTTTTTTTCTACTTATTATTATTATTATTTCTTTTTTTTTCTTGTTTTTAATTCTTGCTCCCCTTTCTATTTTTCTTTTCTTCTTTTTTTAAATTTTTTTTGTTTATTCTTCTCATCCAATTTTTTTCTTTTCCTAATTTTTTTAATTTTAATTTTTCGTTTTTCTTCTTCCTTCCATTCTTTTTTATTTTTACATAAATCATTTTTATTTTTTTATTTTTCCATCTTTTATATAGTTTTATATTGTATTTAAGAGATTTAGTTTTTTCTTTCCCCTATTTTTAAATTTTAATTTTTCCTTTTTCTTCTTTCTTCCCTTTTTTTTTTAATTTCTTACATAATTTATTTATGGTTTACCCTCTTTTTATTTTTAAATTTTTATTTTTTCTTCTTTTATATAGTATATATTGTCTTTAAGAGATATAGTTTATAAAAAGTTTGTATATCTATAAAAAAATGACTTTAATTATATATATGAATTGTTTCATATAAATGAAAAATAAACTAAAAGTATTCAAAATTGAATAAAACTGAAATATTAAATACATTTTTTAAAAAACAAGAGATAATTAATACTTGTATTCAAGTTATAATACATTATTTTTATTCATAAATAAATATCATTGGATATATAAAGAATTAGAAAAATATAATATTGAGATTGTTTAGTTATTATTTTTGAAACTAAATGAAAGTGTAAGATATTATCTTGATATACGGAATATAAACTAAAAATAAACGAAAATTAAATCAATAATATACGAAAAATAAATCCAAAGTAAACCAATAATATACAAAAGTAAACCAATAATATAAAGAAAAAAATCCAAAAGTAAACCAATAATATATGAAAAATAAAACTAAAAGTAAACTAATAATATACAGAAAATAAAAACAATAACATATGAATAATATACCAATAATATACGAAAAATTATCAGAGCTTTTTTTTTTTTGAAAACACGCGTGTCAGTATTTTTTTCCTGAAAACACACACGTCAGCGCATCGGAGCACGTGTGTAACTATTTTTATTATTAGGGCACGCGTGTAATTGATAAAAAAGTGCGGATATTTTTATTATTAGATGATATTTTTTGGGTAAATATGTAAAAATTTCTTAATAAAATAAGTTATGATGGGCCAAATCATAAATTAATAAACTTCAAGAAACCTCTGAACCTCAACCGATCTGTTGGTGATGCTCAAATCAGCTAATGTCTTAATTAAATCTTGACGGTGCAATATAAAATTTAATTGTTACCCACCCTAACAATGACCTACAGCTTTGTATAAAAACTTTATTAATTCTATTTTGTTTTTGATTGAGAACTTTTTTTTTAATGGTGGAGATTTCAAGTTCTTTTGGTTCCATTTGTTGGAACTGAAATAGTGAAAAGCCGCCATTATATACATATATATATATATATATATATATGTTTCATATTTCCATATAAAAGAATTTAGATTGTTATACTCAATTGTAAAGTCTGAAATTGTTCCAGGCCGATATAAATTATAAGGAGATTCTTGCTAGAGATCATATCCACTGCTCATATTTATAACACATTATTTATATATATATATATAACCTTAGAGAAAATCTAATAAATAAATGTAACAGATCATTTTAGTGAAAATCTAACTTATACATTATTCTGTTAAAAAATGTTAATTGGACTCATGAAAAATTATCTAATAATTAATTTTTAAAAAATATAATAAAAATTTAAATTTTAAAATTTATCATTATTAATTAATAAAATTAAATTTTATCTGATCTTACAAGAAGAAGAAGAGGAGGAGTATTCACATGCAATCCATGTTAATTGGGAAAACTCTTCTCTTTGTTGTTTAAATAAATAAATAAATAACCCTTCTCTTTGAACATTTCTTCGTGCGGGAGAGCGCCATCTTGTCAGCCAGACAATAAATTATTTTTTTGGCCATCAATATATATGTATATGATTCGGATCCGCAAGCTAACCCATTGAATTAAATCCAGACTTAAAATAAAAAAATGCAATCAACTACCTTACCCTTTTTTTTTTTTATCAGATCCAAACCTAATGACAGGAACCCACCAACATACAACTTGTCTTGTATTTTATCTTTATAACATATATATATAAGAAGAAAAAATATTAGCATTTCTATATACCAATATATATAATCAAGAGCATGATTATTTTCTATTGAATTATTTTAATATTTATTATAATAGATATTTAAAATTTTGAATTGTAATCTAAATAAATTTTAAAATTTTACTAGTCTTTCTAATTTTACTATTATTTTAATATTTAATGTTGTATTATGTAAAAATTCAGATTTTGATATTCTATAAAATTTGAAATTATCTATCAAAATTGATAGTTATTGTATCTTAATAGTCACCATATATCGATCTTAAATAGACATCATATCCTTACTTAAAAAAAATCACGTCTTAAAGAAAACATTAATTAATTAGTTTGATGCTCCTATAATGTTCAGTAGAAGGAATCAACAGCGGTCCATTATATATTCATACACATAAGACGTGTCAAAAGGACCTATTAGCACAACGACAAGAAGAAAGCATCCATCATCTCCTACTCAAAACGTTAAACAACATTCAACATTTTGTCTCTTATAAAACCCCCACCACTCCATTAAAGACAAGCCATTAACTAAACATGCCAGAAAGCAAATCCATGCCTATTCCTTCTGATTATCAACCCCTGATCGTGTCTAATCCAGATGGAACCTACACTCGTCTCTTGCAAGTGCCAAGCGTCCCTGCCATGCCAGATCCCATCACATCCACTTCTCCTGTCCTCACCAAGGACATGCCCATTAACCCAACTAATCAAACATGGCTACGAATATATCTTCCACGCCAAGCACTTGATCATTCTTCCTCTATAACCACAGTTAACAAGCTCCCTCTCATCGTTTACTATCATGGTGGTGGCTTTGTTTTCTTGAGTGCTGCTTCAAGTGTGATTCATGATTTTTGCTTATTGATGGCTGAAAAGATCAATGCAGTTGTTGTCTCCGTTGAGTACCGCCTAGCACCGGAACACCGCCTGCCTGCCGCTTATGAGGATGCCATTGAAGCATTGCACTGTATTAAAACAAGCCAAGAAGATTGGTTGAATGAATTTACTGATTTATCAAATTGTTTTCTTATGGGTACTAGTGCAGGTGGTAACATAGCGTACCATGCAGGGCTACGAGCATGTGAACAAGTTCAGAAGTTACATCCTTTGAAGATCAAAGGCTTAATACTTCACCATCCTTTTTTTGGTGGATCCGAGAGAACAGGTTCGGAGCTGAAAATGGTGAAGGACCCCATTTTGCCGCTTTCTGGAAGTGACCACTTGTGGGAATTGTCTTTGCCGGTTGGTGCAGATAGGGATCATGAGTACTGTAATCCAATGTCTGGAATTGGATCGAACAAGTGTGAACCGATTCGAGAAATGGGTTTTCGGGCCTTTATTTCGGGCTGTTATGGAGACCCGTTAATTGACCGTCAGGTGGAATTTGGCAAGATGTTAGAGGAGATTGGTGTGGGAATTGTGGTCCATTTCAGTGAGGGTTGTCATAGCGTAGAGCTAATTGACCCATCTAAAGCTGAGACATTTTCTCTCATTGTGAAAGATTTCATGTCTTCATCTTCTATCTAATGTAACCATATGAAAATAATAATTCACCTAAAAAGAAATCTTGTATCGCCATCCAACCAAGCTGGTCAGGCATCGTTTCTCTGTATTTTCAGTAAAAAGAAATTTGTTAGTTGTGTCACCTTACGCTGTGATGTGGTTTTCTTTAGGTATTGGCTCTAGTTGCCAATGATTTTCATGTATAAATATTCTATCTAATGTAAAAAAAAGGAAAAAGGAGACATCTACCTTTGTCTCCGTTCCTTTTTTTTATATATAATTATAAATAATTAAATAAATATATAAATAAAATATAATATATGGGTTTATAAATTATAACACAACGAGTTCATACAGTTTTCTTTTAGATTTTAAAATTTGTCAATTTATTTAATTAAATAATTAAAATATATATTTTTTATTATTATATAATTTATACATTATACAAAAAATATAAATAAATAAAATATAATATATGAGTTTGTAAATTATGACACGATGGATTCATCCA
This sequence comes from Macaranga tanarius, assembly GCA_949673435.1. Taxonomy (NCBI): domain Eukaryota; kingdom Viridiplantae; phylum Streptophyta; class Magnoliopsida; order Malpighiales; family Euphorbiaceae; genus Macaranga; species Macaranga tanarius. The sequence continues at coordinate 5,789 of CATIWO010781886.1, read as the reverse complement.
ATTCATTTTTAGATTTTAAATTGTCAATTTATTTAATTAAATAATTAAAATGTATATTTTTAATTATTATATAACTTTTTTATTATAAAAATTATAAGGGTGTCATTTTAGAGAAAAGACATTCGTCTTTTCCCTGAGGACGCACAGAAATATGTATCGCGCGAATTTGGCAGAAAAGATAAAAAGTCTTTTCTGCCAAATGACCAATTTGCCCTTAATATTTTTTTAAATAAAAAATTATATAATAATTAAAAATATATATTTTTTAATTATTTAATTAAATAAATTAATAAAATTTAAAACCTAAACAAGAATTGGGTGAACTCGTCGTGTCATAATTTACAAACTCATATAATATAATATATTTATTTATTTATATATTTTTATATAATATAAAAATTGTTTAATAATAAAAAAATATATATTTTAATTAATTAATTAATTAAATTAATAAAATCTAAAATCTAAAAAAGAACTGAGTGAACTCATCGTGTCATAATTTATAAACTCATATATTATATTATATTTTTTTATTTTTTATATATATTTATTATATAAAAATTATAGAGTCCCGCGAGCCATGGCTAGGCGTCTCTCTAGCTTTTTCCTTTCCCTAAAAGGACGCTTCATCGTCCAAAAAATGTGGGATGATTTATTTGGGCTAGCTTGGCCTAGATTTTCTAGAATACAGCTAGCTTGTTTTTCTTGTGGGTACTAAGAAAAGAAAATAATAATCACACACGGCAAAAAGTGATACTAATAGAATAAAAATTCTTTTTTTCTTATATTATCTTTATTTTATTTTTTTATAAATAAAGAAATGTAAGAGTCTTACCTATACTATACTGAATGTATTACATCAAATGATATGATTTAAAATGAATCATCTAAGTATTTTGTACTTAATTGATAAAAATAAAATAATTTTTATAAATCATACTATTATATATAATACACCTAATGTAGGTTATAATCTTCCATAAGAAATAGAGGAATGAAAAAATAAAAAATTCTCCTGCTATGCTACTATTCACTTATCAGTATTTCTTAACAATTTTAATAAATAATAATAAAAATAGTAAAAAAAAAAAGATTTCATCGAGTAAAGTAGGGGTGTTACGTGTAACCGAATCAAGCCGACTCGCGAGCTACTCAGGATTGACTCGAAAAAAATTCGAAATTGACTCGATTATTATCGAGTCGAGCTCGAGCTACTCGAGTAGGTTGTTGAGTCGAGCTCGAGCTCCTTAATATTTGACTCGATAGGCTCGCGAGCTTACTCGAGATTATATATATTTACCATTTTATCATTTTATTTTAATATAATTATAATAATATCTTATCGAGTCGAGTTACATATTGAGTGAATTTCGAACTCGAATCGAGCTTAAATATTTTAATATATATTTTAAAATTTTATATAATTAATCGAATCGAGCCGAGTCGAGCTCGAGCTTCAAAAAAATAAATTCGATCAAGTTCGAGCTTCGAGTTTAAGAGTAGAATCGAGCTCGAGCTTGGTAGTGTGTCGACTCAACTCGGCTCGATTACACCCTCAGAATAAACCATAGTTTCGTAAAAGCCTCAAATTTGAAGATTTACAAATAGGCAAGTTTGATCAATTTTTTTTTTAATAGAAAAATTATATAATTTAATTATTGATAAAATTGTATAATAAGGAATAACTTTCTCTTTTAAATCGTTATATATTAGAATATCCTTGAAAAAAAATTACCACTTAATTATTTCTTCATAGGCTCATTTTCTACATTCTTGATTCCTGAAGGCTAGGTAGTTTTTTTTTTTCATTTCCACTCTTAATTGATAATTTTTTTTGTTTGCGTGTATTAGTTCATTAATTTAGAAACCTACCCTATGCGTACTCTTACATTTTCTTGGATTTCAAGTCAACGCTTTATTATTGTTTTTTTTTCATTTAACAAATCACACATTAATGTATCCAGCTTTCTCAGCTGGACCATGTATTGACAGGATGTCAATCACATCATTATTAATGCATGAATTTAGAGATCAAACCAGTAAGGAGTCTCCTCAAATACACCATCAACCATTACCACCAATTAACTTTTCCTGTTCCATTTCCTTTTTCCCATATTATTATCAGAGACTGCCATAGATTAGCAGGTCAAACTCCACCACCACCCACCTGCACAGTCGATTCCTATTAATTTCTTCGGATTATCCGCAATCCCGACGGCACAATCTCACGAGACCCCAATAGCTATCCAAAGGCCCCCCCCCCCTCACTTGATCCAAAGACTCCAGTCTTGTCCTCTCCCGAGACATCCCCATCAACCAATTGTAAAAGGGCACGCATCTCGGTAGTCAGTCCTTTAAGTTAATTAGACCCCATTTCTTATCATTTCATCTGTAAGACTGTAACGTTTATAGTTCAGAGCAATACAAGACAAGCTTGCGAAGAGAGAGTGAGAAATTAAAGAGCACGCCTTATACTAATGTCAGATCAAACACCACCGTCAAAATCCACGGCCACAGATCTCTACAAGTACCTCGGTATCATCCCAGACGCCAACGGCACCTCCCTTACTCGCCTACCAGTAGATCCCAGCTTCTTTACTCCACCTCAGCATGATCCTAATTCTATCCTCACTAAAGACATCACCATCAACCCATCAAACAACACATGGGCTAGGCTCTTCTTACCCCAGCAAACACTGGATTCTTCTAACAGCAGCAAGCTTCCTATCATAGTTTCGTTCCACGGCGGAGGCTTCATTCTCTGGAGTGCAGCTACAAGCGTATGTCATGATCATTGTGTAGATATTGCCATTGAACTAAAAGTTATTGTTATCTCCATAGAGTACCGCCTTGCACCTGAGCACCGCCTCCCCGCTGCTTATGAGGATGCTATGGAGGCACTTCAGTGGATTAAAACTAGCCCAGATAAGTGGCTGAGAGATTTTGCTGATTTCGGCCAGTGTTTTCTTATGGGAAGTAGTGCTGGGGCTAATATAGCTTACCATGCTGCAATAAGAACGGCTGAAAAAGTTGATGGTCTTGAGCCTATAAAAATCAAAGGGGTGATTTTGCACCAACCCTTTTTCGGTGGTTCAAATAGGACTGAATCAGAACTGAGGTTGATTGATGATAGGATTTTACCTCTTTGTTGTACTGATCTCATGTGGGAATTGTCTTTGCCAGTTGGTGCTGACCGTGATCATGAGTATTGCAATCCAAAGCCGGAGGCTGCAGCCAAGATCAAAGAGTTAGGGTGGAGGATATTTGTTGACTGGGGAGACATGGATCCACTGATGGACCGTCAACTTGAGTTCATAAAGATGTTGCAGGAGAAGGGCTTACATGTGGTAAGTCATCAGATAGACGGAGGTGTCCATGGAGCTGATTTCTTTGATCCATCAAAACGCAAGGCCCTGACTGCTGCCTATACAAGTTTTGTATCGTCTACTTCAGTCTAATGCACCAGTTTGTTTTGTCATAAAATTGACAGAAATCATGATTTCAAAAAAAAAAAAAAATTGACAGAAATCATCATATGCATGTATTTTCATTTCTTTCTGTTTCTGTTATCCATGTCGTTAAGCAATAATAAACTCATTTGCCATATATAGTAAGGATAATTCCTAGTCTAGCAACTTGCGACAGCACAAAAAAAAAAAAAAAAAGTGTATCATGGGAGCAGAAAAGTCAGATGTAGCAAGTTGCGATGTCGCAACTTGCTACATCTAACAGCTCCTGTAGTAATATATTTTTCTTCCTTTTTTTTTTTTAAACATTAACAACTCTTTCTCCATTGCTCAGCTTAACTCCTGCATTTTAATAGTTTAATTATCTACATTGAATATAGCCACCTCTTTTTTCTGTCATTTTTTAGCTTTTTGTCGATTTATTGCCAAATAAAAATATTGAGTGGAGAGTATGGATAGCCAAGTTATAAATCGGAAAAATTTTGTTAACGCAATTGAAGAATAGTAACAAAAAAATTTTATGACTTCAGTGAGATTTCATTTTGATATTTCTTGATTGTACTTATATTATTGTTTTTTTTTTAGGCATATTGGTATAAAAAATTCAAACGTCTACAACATTTTTAAATTTTATCTAAACCAATTTGGGTAAAACTGTCACAATTCTATCAATTTTTTTGGTAATTTTGGTCAAAATCAAACAAAAGATATTGACATAATATCCATAAAATGTCAATTGTACCCTTTATATTATAAAATTCACAAAAAGTCTATTTGCATAAAAAAAATCTAAACTTTTGCAACTTTTGACAATTTTATCCCGTTTTTAATTTCGAAAAAAAATATTTCAATTTAAAATCATTTAATCAAAATTAAATAAAAGGTGTTGATATGATAATTAAGAAATTAAATTTATATATGATAAATTTTTAGATTTATGATTTACTATTGTATAAATAAAATTTTTTAAAAATTATATATGTGTGTGTGCATGTTTGTGTATTCATATATTTATGTTGTAAATATGATAAATTTTCTTTACATTTTAAAGTTAGATATTTTTAACTACTTTCAAATTGATAATTATTAAATAATTAACATTTTAAATTATCTAAAATAATAATTTTTATATTAAAAATAACTTTAATTTTTAAAATTATTAGAATGAAAATCATTAATGAATTTAAATTTTTCAATGTAAAATTAATTCTTTTATTATTATGTCTGAATTTTATTTAATTTTAAATAAATAATTATTTGTATTGATAAATTGGCAAAATTAAAATATTTTATCAAAATTTAAAAGTTGGAATAAAATTGTCAACAATTTTGAACATTTGTATTTTTTATTCCAATAGAACATTAGAGATTTGGAATATTAAAAAGGGTAAATTTGATATTTTATAAGATGTCACGTCAGCATTTTTATTCAATTTTGACCAAAAGCTTAGTTGTGCTAAAATTGTCAAACATTTACTAAATCAAAACATAATTGTCAAAATTAAAAGGTTGAAATAAAATTGCAAAAAATCACAAACGTTTAGATTTTTCACACCAATAATTTTTTTTTTTAAAACCAATATGTATTCTTAAAGATTCATTTTTTTCAAAAAAAAAAAAAAAAAAGAACAACTCTTTCTCCATTCACTGAAATCGATTTGGTAAAACTTTAAATTTGTCTAAAATAAATATGGAACTGGAACCCAAATATCGGCTTTTAAGTTTTTCGCATAATTAGATGAATAACAAAACCAATAACTAGCGCCCAAAAGTATACAGAATGCCGAAAGTTGAATAATTATAAATGCTAAAAACTCTAGTGGCACTAAATTACAGTTAAAATGTAGTATGAAACAGGGCAGAGCTAATTCACCCATCCAAATAATTTTTCTTTGTGGGCATTAGTAGATGAAATAAAAAAGGAGATTGATACATGTCTCTCTGCGCGAAACAAGACAAAATATGAGAGGTAAAAATATAATTTTGTCCCCCATATTTTGCCTCCCATATTTTAGGCATAAAATATTTTTAAAAAATTAAAAAAATATATTTTAATTATTTAATTAAATAAATTGATAAAACCTAAAACCTAAAAAAAATTGGGTGAACCCGTTGTGTCATAATTTACAAACTCATATATTATATTATATTTATTATTTATTTTTGTATAATATAAAAATTATATAATAATAAAAAATATATTTTTAAAATTATTTAATTAATTAAATTGACAAAATCTAAAACCTAAAAAATAAATGGGTGAACCCATCGTGTTATTATAACATCCGTGTCCTAGAACCGGATTACTGTTCAGTAATAACA
>CATIWO010781845.1:0-20131 GCA_949673435.1 Macaranga tanarius | reverse complement strand
CTCTTATGCAATGAATTTCTTAATCTAATTGCTATCTATGAAAATAAAATGCAAATAAACATTAAAATAATTAATAAATAATTAATGAAATAAAGCTCATTAGGAAATTAATTCACCTCATAATTATTAGTCGATCCTATTCTTATAATTCAATTACTCATGCAAATCCTAGGCAGTCTTAATTTGTAATTAACTTCTCTCAAAGCTTAATTACTTAATTTCATAACCATCAACCAAGATTTTGTAACTCAACTCTCATTGCAATCACAAACCATAATCAATTAAATCATAAAACTCATGCACAACTTGTTATGGAATTAAATCAACCAAGTTATCTCTAACACTGAATTAACTCTATTTATATTTATAGTTCAATTAAGATTATCACCTCTCAGTGCATATTATCAATCATAATCAAGTAAATGGTGATCAGGCATTCACAAGTATTAAACATAATAAATATAATCTTGCATGAAATAAAGAATTTATTAAAGAAGAAAGAAACAACTAAATTATGTTTTGGATCCTTAATTCCTAATGAAAAACTAACTTAGCCTAACATACTAAAAATAAAATCCAAAAGAAAATAAAAGAATTCCATCACCATTTACAAGGAAATTAGAAAGAAAAGGAAGAATCTCAATCTCTTGACTATTCTTGATCTCCAATCTTGATTCCTCAAAGCTATGAACTCATTTTCTTCCCTCTGGAATGTCCTCTTAATGTTCAATTAATCCCCCCCTTTTAATTACCCTTAATTCTACCAAGATAAGGATTACAAAGAAGTTGATTAATTCTAAAATTATAACCCTACACAGGCGTGTCTTTATGATACATGGGCGTGTCTTGATCATGCCTTAAACACGTGCTCCCACACGGCCTACCATCCAACTGTGTACATCTTCATCTTAAAATTCCCGAACGTTACACGGCCTTGTACATGATCGTATTTCGACCCATGTCTTGTATCTTCATAGTACACAGCCAAGCATCCGGCCGTATATAAAATCATCTTAAAAGAACCGAGACCTATACGGCCAACGATACGGGCGTGTCTCAACCCGTATTTTATCATCCAGAATGCTACACGGTCCATAACATGGCCGTGTCTTTAATGGCGTACATATCCATTTTTCCCCGAGATATACACGGCCATGTACTTGCCTTTGTCACTTTTCTTGATAAAAATTCAACTTCTAATCCTTATTTTCTTCAAGCTTTTCCACCCTTAGCCTTGTGAAATGTCTTTTACACCCCTACAAAATACAAACACATACAAATTACCTATTCTAATATAAATTAACAAAAATTAACTCCTAAAATAAATACTAATTTAACACAATCAAATTCCCCCACACTTAAGCATTTGCTTATCCTTGAGAAAAAATTACTCAAATTCCTATCACACAAATGAACAAAATTCAATAACCACTTTCACTTGCACATTTAACACATTCTTCATTTAATTTTAATCTTATAACTCAAAAGCCTAAATAATAACTTAATAATCAAAGGACACAAAAAATTACCAAGTGAAAAGCTATCCCCTTAATTATAACTAAAAAGTTCACAAATTAACATCTAAATAATATCAACCATTAATCTTATTTTTTTTCCATCATAAGTGCATTTTACGCTCCATCTCATATAATTATTTTCTTTTCAATTGAATTGAATGTATTAATTGAGTGAGTGCATTTTATGCTCTATCTTACTAAATTGCAAACAAAATTTTTTTCAACATATGTTAATTTTTCAAAATAACTTAAGCAAGTGCGTGTAACGCTCCATCTTGCCCAACCTAATTATCATACACACAATATGGTTTACAATTCTAAACATTAATTTATGAGTCTCAATTATTAATAAAAGATTAGCATTAAGTTCATTAAAGATAAAAAATCCCTTAACCCTCAAATTATCACCTAAGTTTAAGAATCACAAATTAAACATTAATTGGATAATATATCAATTATGCAAGGCAATCAAATCATTTGAACTAAGTTCATAATGGTGATAGACACAACCAAACACTTAAGCATTTAATTAATTTAAAAATTTCAAATTAGACACCCCCCACACTTAATCAAAATATTGTCCTCAATGTGCAATAATGGAAATGAATAGGGAAAATGAGACTTCCCTGAACATAAGCTTCGTTAATAAGTAAGGCGGTTGTTGAATGGAAGGAATAATAGAATGGAAAAGAAAACTAAAAACTGTAAAAACAAAAACAAAAACACAACACAAATATAAAAAGGAATAAAAACATAAATCAAATATCATAAATACATCCAATAATCCAATCCAAAGCACAAACATATATATAACCACAATATCAAAAAACAAAATAACAAATGAAAAAGAAAATATAAAGTAACATAAGGGTGCAAAATCATAAAACAAAATTAAGCCTCATCACTATCCTCAGTCATCTCTGGATCACTCGTAAGAGGATCATCACCATGGAATAGGGCATTTGTAGCAGCAGCAGAAGATGAAGCATCAGGGTCATGTGCAAAGTAAGGAGGTGGTGGAGGCATAGTCAACGACACTAACCCTTCCAATAGCATCATAATAGATAGACCCTGAAATATAGTATCCATCTGGTCTCGTAGATAATGCAACATTTCCTCATGGCAAGACTGGGTCTGAAAGAACTGGGTCCATCTATCCTTAGGAACCGGTGGAATGACTGGCATAGGAATATCAGGCATGGTAGGACCCTGAGGCTGAACCGGCTCGGTAGGGATCTCATCATCAGCAGTAGCTATAGCGAAACTAGCTATAAGCACATACTGATCCCCTCACCACTCAACAACTTGCATCGATCTTAGTGAATCCATATTAAGTGTGACCTTATGACAGCTACTTGTCAAACCCCTAAGAACATTGAAAACCTTGAGTCTAATAGCCAACCTAGTGATATAATGGCCACCACATAAAGCCCCCCTAGACTTGTCCGACATCTGATTAAAATAATGTGCCATAATATATGCGAGGTTGCACAACTGTCGTGACTCCAAACAGTATAAATAAAACAAATCCTTGCTCTCCTGCCTCCCACAAGTAGAATGCATAATAATCCTATGCAAAATATGCAGCACAAGGGAAGCTAAACAGGTGCTCTTAGACTTGGTGGGCTCATATAACGAGTGAACACCAAGTTTAATATGCGACTCCCCAAGAAAAATGAATAGTGTCATGATCATGCGATGGGAAATCTAACCACGACTGCCTATACTCATTTGTTTCAACAAACTCAACATTATAAATCCCCATCCTAACACCAAACTTAGTGATAAACATAAAAAAATGATACCCTTCCCAGTCTAAATCTAAACACATTAGGTCGAAAAAAATCCATTAGGCCCTATTTATCCATCTTAAAAGATGCAAGAAACTCTATAAAAACCTCATGATAACAGGGATCCCTAATGATCAACAAATCCAACCAATGACCACGGGTAAGCCTATCACTAATCTCAGGCCATATACTTAAAGACTCTAAGTCATGCTAAGAAGGGTAATGACTAGGCTCTATAGGTAAAGGAAGTAAAGTTTGTACCTTAGCCGTGAAACGTGCATTGTGAAACCAAAGGCATGGGAGGAGGGTTGATGCTGTGGCTAGAGCGACGACCTGTGGGTGGGTCATTCACCGGAACTTGCAACAGCTCTGCTGGTGGCCTAGATCGGTGAGAGGAAGAAGGATGAGTGCATTGGGCATGAGTTTTGACATATTTAGGGTTAGGATTAGACATATTTATAGGGAGAAAAGAGGTAAAAGTTGATTGAAATCAACAAAAACTAATGAAAACAGGCCGGAAGGGTAGTGAAAGGACCGAATTTGTGGAGATTGGCTAGAGAGAGGAGAGAAAACGAAGAGGCACGAAGTTTTAATTTAAAATAAACTTAAATTTTATATTTATTGCCCAGGCGATACATGGGCATGTTTGCCATGACACGGTCGTGTATTGTAAAAAATGAATGGTTTAATAGTATACACAGCTTGAGACACAGGCGTATATATACCCGTGTTACACTCAGTTTTATAACCATTGATGTACATGGCTCAAGATACGAGCGTGTCGAAAATCATGTGCAAAATATAACCTAATTTTAAAAACACTACATGGTCTAGAACACGGGCGTGTAATAACCCATGTTGGGCTCGGTGATAAATGTCCAAATAACACATGGTCTTAGAACATGGGCATGTAAATGCCCGTGTTAGGGTTTGGCTTAGAATTTAAAATTGGAGACACGGTCCATCACACGGGCATGTAAATGGCTGTGTCACCCTTGGTTGACACTTCAAAAACATTATATTATATGGTTAAGAATATGGTCATGTTATGCTCGGTTAATTTGTTCAAATTTCTTTTATGTAAGTACACGACCATATGTGTAACCGTGTATTACTACACGGCTTGGCACACGGCTTTGGACACGGGCATGTTGGGCTCGGCCCAAATTTTTAAAAATCATTAATTCAAACACGGTAAGTGACATGGGCATGTGTATGTCCGTGTATAAAGTGCGTACCTGGACACGGTTGTGTATGAGTCCGTGTAGAAACTTCTTAGCCTTTTCTCTAAATTTTTCCTTTCCTTAAGCATTCATTGCATTGGCTAACCTAAAATAACAAACAAAAATAATAAAATAAAGTAAAATAACCTAAGGAAAAGCTAAACCACAAACAAAAACTAAACTAAACTCAAAATCACTCAAAAGCTAAACTATAATTGGGTTGCCTCCCAACAAGCGCTAGTTTTAGGTCTTTAGCTCAACCTTTCCATTCAAAGCTAAGTGGAATTAGCCTTGGCATCAAAGGAAATAACTTCCTTGTCCTTTGCCCATAAGCCTCTATAGTAAAGCTTGCATCATTGCCCATTGACCTTGAACCTGTCACCTTTGTCATTCTCGAGCTCAATTGCACTATAAAGAAAGGTTTGGACGATTCAAAAAGGTCCACTCCATCTAGACTTCAACTTACTTGGAAATAAATGAAGTCGTGAGTTAAATAGTAACACTAAATCACCAATTTGAAAGACCTTTTTTTGTATGTGTGCATTATGCCATTTCTTTGTCTTTTCTTTGAAGAGCTTGGCATTTTCATAAGCTTGGAGGTGAATCTCATCGAGTTCATTCAACTGCAATAGCCTCCTTTCTCCTACGGTCTTCAAATCAAAGTTCAATGTCTTTATTGCCCAATATGTATGATGTTCAAACTCGACGGGTAGATGACATGCCTTGCCAAACACCAACCTAAACGGCGATATGCCAATTGGTGTTTTGAATGCTTTTCTGTATGCCCATAGTGTGTTATCTAATTTAGCCACCCAATCCTTCCTTGATCTTCCAACCGTCTTCTCTAAGATCTTCTTAAGCTCATGGTTTATCACTTTCACTCGTCCATTTGTCTGAGGGTGATAAGGTGTTGCCACCTTATGGTGCGCACTATATTTCTTCAAAAGGGTAGCAAATTAGTGGTTATAAAAATGCTTCCCCCCATCACTGATAATGGCTTGTGGTACACCAAATCTAGTGAACAACTTCTTAAGGAATTTCACCACAACCTTGGCATCATTAGTGGGTGTAGCAATTGCCTCGACCCACTTAGAAACATAGTCCACGCACACAAGGATATACTGATTCCCATAAGAAGAGGGAAAAGATCCCATAAAGTCTAGACCCCATACATCAAAGTTCTCTACCTCTTGAATAGATATGAGGGGCATCTTATATCACTTTGAAATGTTGCCCAACCTCTGATAATGATCACAATGAAGGATGTAATCCCTAGCATCCTTAAACAATGTTAGCCAAAAGAAACCACTTTTTAATACCTTAACAGATGTTTTTGATGCTCCATAGTGCCCTCCATACATTGAATCATGATAATGAGATAACACATCACTAACCTCAGAGTCAGGAATACATCTTCTGATCAAACCATCTCTACAGGTTTTGTAAATGTAAGGTTCTTCCCATAAGTAGTGCCTTACCTCCCATAAAAACCTCTTCCTTTGTTGATGCGATAAGTCAACCGGTAGCACACCCCCTACAAGATAATTTACAATGTTGGTATACCAAGGGGTTGCTAAATGATGTAGTGCCAATAGAAACTCATTCAAAAAATTATCCCCAATGGCATGTGTTGTATCCTCTACCTCTTTCTCTTTCTCTAACCAAGATAGATGATATGCTACTAAGTTCTCTGAGCCCTTTTTGTCCTTGATTTCAATGTCAAATTCCTGCAATGATAAAACCCATCTCATTATTCTTGGTTTTGCATCCTTCTTAGCTAGAAGGTGTCGAATGGAGGAATGGTAAGTGTAGATGATAGTTTTCGATCTAAGAAGATAGGAACAAAATTTATCTACAGTAAAAACCACTTCTAACATCTCATTTTCAGTGGTGGTGTAGTTGAGTTGAGCATCAGAGAGTGTTAGCATAGTAGATCACATGCAAGAGATTGTCCTTCTTTTATCCCACCACAGCTCCAATAGCAAAATCGCTTGCATCACACATAATCTCAAATGGTAGAGACTAATTTGGAGGTGTGATTATAGGTGCCGATACCAATACCTTCTTTAACCTGTGAAAAGCACTCAAACACACATCATCGAAGACAAAAGGTACATCCTTAATCAACAAATTAGTTAGAGGTTTAGCAATTAAAGAAAATTCATTAATAAACTGACAGTAAAAATCGGCATGCCCTAAAAACCCTCTAACTCCCTTGAGTGATGTAGGTGGTGGCAACTTCTCTATGATTACTATTTTGGCTCGATTTACTTCGATTCCCTTGTTTGAAATTTTATAGCCTAAGACTATCCCCTCTTCTACCATAAAATGGCATTTCTCCCAATTAAGCACGAGGTTAGTCTCTTCACAATGCTTTAATACCATGTCAAGATTAGCTAAACATAAATCGAAAGAACTACCAAAAATATAAAAATCATCCATAAACACTTCAATAATGTCCTTAATTAAGTCAAAAAATAATGCCATCATACAACGTTGAAAAGTAGCGGGTGCATTACATAAACCAAAAGGCATACGCCTATATGTAAATGTGCCATAAGGACATGTAAATATAGTTTTCTCTTGGTCCTCGGGATAGATAAAAATCTGGTTATAACCTGAGTAACCATAAAAAAAATAATAAAATGTATGACCCACTATCCTCTCTAGTATTTAATCAATAAAGGGAAGGGGAAAGTGATAATTATATTCCTAGTGGCATTATTTAACTTCTTATAATCGATGCACACTCTCCACCCATCTACCACTCTCTTAGAAATTAGTTCACCCTCATTATTCTCTACTATAGTTATCCTACTGTTCTTTGATACACATTGCACCTGGCTAACCCACTCACTATAAAAAATAGGGTAAATAATTCCTGCATCTAAAAGCTTAACTATTTCCTTTTTCACTACCACTTTTATATTTAGGTTTAGCCTCCTTTGCCTCTCAGCTATTGGTTTATATCCCTCCTCCATATATATCCTATGCATGACAATAGAGGGACTAATTCCCTTTATGTTTAAAATCTACCACCCAATGCTCTAACCCTTTGCCTCACTACCTCACACACCTTTTTATCTTGCTCAACATCTAATTTATTAGATATGATAATAGGTAGTGTGTTATTCTCACCTAAGAATGCATATCTCAAGTGATTAGGCAATGGTTTGAGTTCTAGTTTAGATGGTTTTTCATTAGATGGAGGTGTAGGATTATCACTTCTAACTAAAAGTTCAGGTTTGGTGAATGTGGTCTCATTTTCATCCTTAGTGTCATTAGCTTTCCACTCTTCATCATCACTAGCATAGAGTGAAAAATTTTCCTGCACAATACAATCATCTATTGATACTATTTTCATGCATGCCTTATTATCTAAGGGGTATTTCATGAGTTTAAACATGACAAATTCAACACTTTCATTCCCTACACTTAGTGTTAGCTTACCCTCATGCACATTAATCAAAGCCCTACTAGTATTAAAGAATGGTCTACCTAAAATTAATGGACAATGTCTATCTTCCTCAAAATCTAAAATAACAAAATCAACGGGAAAGATAAACCTATTTGCTTTGACGAGCACATCCTCCACCACTCTATATGGCCTCTTGTTGGTTGCCTTGACATATCCTAATCCTAGTTTCCTGAAAATTGACAAAGGCATTAAGTTAATACTAGCATTTAAGTCACATAAACAATGTGAAAACTTATTAGTCTCAATAATGCATGGAATCATAAAACTCCTTGGATCCTTAAGTTTGGTATACAATTTCTTCGAAATAATCGAGCTACATGTCTCTCCCAATGGTACTATCTCATTTGTATCCCATATATGCTTGTTTGTGATGATCTCCTTTAAGTACTTAGCATACTAAGGCACTTGCACTAATGCCTCTGCCAATGGAATGTTAATCTATAGCTTCTTAAAAATCTCCAAAAATTTGCTAAATTGCTCACCATCCTTTTATTTTCTCAACCTATGTGGAAAAGAAATCTTAGGTGCAAGTGGTGGAGATGAACTTTTCACCTTTGCTTCATTTGTCTCTACAACCTTTCCTATAGTTGAATCCTCTCTCTTTGTGTTTGGATCATTTTCTTCATCAGCTTTTGTCTCATCCTTTAGTTCCTCTCTGGTCTTTAGCTCCTTACCACTTCTAAGAGTGATAGCCTTGACATCCCTTGGATTTGCCTCGGTATTGCTAGGAAGATTTCCTTGTCCTTATGAGACCACGACATTGGCAAGTTATCCCAACTGAACTTTGATGTTGTGAATCGAAGAGGAGTGATTCTTTGCAATCTGATCAAACTTTGCCTCCATCCTCTTTTGATTCTCATCTTGGCTCAATAGTTTAGTAGTGATGGAATCTAAAAATTTATCCAATTTATTCTCTACGGATGCCAACCTATCTTATTGTGGTTGTTAAAAACTTGGAGGACCTTGAGCCTTTGCCATGTTATTATTGTTGGGGAAGTTAGGCATAGCCACATTGTTATTACTCCATGAAAAATTTGGGTGATTTTCCCACCTCGGATTATATATGTTTGAGTAGGGGTTGTTGCCTTGCCTTTCTTAGAATTGGTTCTCCACATAATTAGCTTGCTCCACACCATTATCTCTAAAATTTCCTACATTACAAGCAACAAACTCATCACCCATATTTCCCATTATATTACATTGTTCACCTATGAATTGTGTAGGGGCTTCATTGGCTTTGTGTGTAAGGTTGCCAAGTTGGTTTGAGAGTGCATAAATTTATGCTTGGAGGGCTGTCTCACTATTCACTTCGATCTTGCCTGTAGCCTTAGGTGCAATTGCTCATTCTGCAAGCCACAAATAACTATCAAATGCCATAGTCTCTAAGATCGATGTAGCCTCATTAACTGTCTTCCTCATCAATGAGCACCTAACCTTATAATCAATAGAATTATGAGTAGCTGGTGTAACTCCATTGTAGCAGGTACGAATAAGCATGTCTTTGGGCAATCTATGATGTGGACAAATCCTTTGCAAAGTAGTAAATCTCTCCCATGCTTCGCTCATCGACTTATGTTCAAATTATTGAAATGAGGTAATCTTCTTAACAACCTTAGCCATCTTCGAAGGTGGAAAGTACTTAGCAAGGAAAGCCTTTGCTAAATTGTCCCATGTCGTGAATGAACCAGCTGGTTGTGTTTTCAACCACACCTTTGCCTTTGTCAATAGCTTTCCACTCCTCATCACTAGCATAGAGTGAAAACTTTTCCTATACAACACAATCATCTATTGAAACTATTTTTATACATGCCTCATTATCTAAGGGGTATTTCATGAGTTTAGACATAACAAATTCAACACTTTCATTCCCTACCCTTAGTGTTAGCTTACCCTCATGCACATCAATCAAAGCCCTACTAGTATTAAAGAATGGTCTACCTAAAATCAATGGACAAAGTCTATCTTCCTCAAAATCTAAAATAACAAAATCAACAGGAAAGATAAACCTGTTTGCTTTGATGAGCACATCCTTCACCACTCCATATGGCCTATTGATTGAGTGATCCACCAATTACAATGTCATGTTGGTTGCCTTGACATCTCCTAATCCTAGTTTCCTAAAAATTGACAAAGGCATTAAGTTAATACTAGCACTTAAGTCACATAAACAATATGGAAACTTATTAGTCCTAATAATGAATAGAATCGTAAAACTCCCTGGATCCTTAAGTTTGGTAGGTAATTTCTTCAAAATAATTGAGCTACATGTCTCTCCCAATGGTACTATCTCATTAGTATCCCATTTATACTTGTTTGTGATGATCTCCTTTAAGTACTTAGCATACTTGGGCATTTGCGCTAATGCCTCTGCCAATGGAATGTTAATATGTAGTTTTTTAAAAATCTCTAAAAATTTGCTAAATTGCTCACCATCCTTTTATTTTCTCAGCCTATATGGAAAAGGAATCTTAGGTGTAAGTGGTGGAGATGAACTTTGTACCTTTACTTCATTTGTCTCTACAACCTTTCCCATGGCTGAATCCTCTTCCTTTGTGTTTAGATCCTTTTCTTCATCAGCCTTTGTCTCATTCTTTAGTTCCTCTCTGGTTTTTAGCTCCTTACCATTTCTAAGAGTGATAGCATTGACATCCCTTGGGTTTGCCTCGGTATTGCTAGGAAGATTTCCTTGTCCTTGTGAGGCCATGACATTGGCAAGTTATCCCAACTGATCTTTGATGTTGTGAATCGAAGAGGAGTGATTCTTGCAATCTGATCAAACTTTGCCTCTATCCTATTTTGATTCTCATATTGGCTCGATAGTTCAGTAGTGATGGCATCCAAAAATTTATTCAATTTATTCTCTACAGATGCCAACCTATCTTGTTGTGGTTGTTAAAAACCTGGAGGACCTTAAGCCTTTGCCATGTTATTGTTGTTGGAGAAGTTAGGCATAGCCACATTATTATTACTCCATGAAAAATTTAGGTGATTTTGCCACCTTAGATTATATGTGTTTGAGTAGGGTTTGTTGCCTTGACTTCCTTGGAATTGGTTCTCCACATAATTAGCTTGCTCTACATCATTGTCTCTAAAATTTTCTGCATTACAAGTAATAAATTCATCACCCATATTGCCCATCATATTACATTGCTCACCTATGAATTGTGTAGGGGCTTCATTGGCTTTATGTGTAAGGTTGCTAAGTTGCTTGGAGAGTGCAGAAATTTATGCATAGAGGGCTGTCATACTATTCACTTCAATCTTGCCCGCAGCCTTAGGCATAATTGCTCATTCTGCAGGCCACAAATAACTATCAAATGCCATAGTCTTTAAGATTGATGTAGCCTCGTTCACTGTCTTCCTCATCAATGAACACCCAGCCTTATAATCAATGGAATTATGAGTAGCCGGTGTAACTCCATTGTAGAAGGTACGAATAAGCACGTCTTTGGGCAATCCATGATGTGGAAAAATCCTTTACAAGGTAGTAAATCTCTCCCATGCTTCGCTCATCGACTCGTGTTCAAATTACTGAAATGAGATAATCTTCTTAACAACCTTAGCCATCTTCGAAGGTGGAAAGTACTTAGCAAGGAAAGCCTTTGTTAAATTGTCCCATGTTGTGAATGAACCAGCCGGTTGTGTTTTTAACTACACCTTTGCCTTATCCTTTAAGGTAAAAGGAAACAAGCGCAACCTCAATGCATATTTAGTTACACCATTCATCTTAATGATGTTGCAAATTTCAAAAAACTCAGCAATATAGTCATTAGGATCTTTATTTGTCATGCTAAATAACTGAATCATTTGCTAAATCATCTGAATCAAGGACGACTTAATCTCAAAATTATTGGAATTGATGGATGGCCTAGCAATGCTACGTTGAGTGCCTCCTAAACCTGACATAGATGTGACCAAAAGGATCCTATTGTCGGTGGGAGCCTCGTTCCTTTCCTCAGCCATCTTGATTGGTTCAATTGATTGTGCTTTCTCCTTTGCTTGTTTTTTGTTCAATTTTTCAAATTTGGTAATCTCTGGCACGTATGAAAGTTTTGCTTTGCCCGATCGTCGAGTATTATGCATACACCTACAATCAAAACAAAACAAGGTAAAATAAAAAATAAATAAAATGCCTTAATCTAAAAGAGATGCAATCTATTTGGATATTAGATCAATAATTCCCGGAAGCGGTGCCAAAAACTTATTTGCATACTTTAGAACTCCGCAAGTATATGGAATTAACTTGTAGTATAAACGAGATCGTCCCATAGAGATTACGATCTATCTACTCTAAACTCTTTCTCTAATTGTTTAAGGCTCTCTAATTCAATGAATTTCTTAATCTAATTGCTATATATGAAAATAAAATGCAAATAAACATTAAAACAATTAATAAACAATCAATGAAATAAAGCTCATTAAAAAATTAATTCACCTCACAATCATTAGTCGATCCTCTTCTTATAATTCAATTACTCATGCAAATCCCAGGCAATTTTAATTTGTAATTAACTTCTCTCAAAGCTTAATTACTTAATTTCATAACCATTAACTAAGATGTTGTAACTCAACTCTCATTGTAATCATAAACCCTAATCAATTAAATCATGAAACTTATGCACAACCTGTTATAGAATTAAATCAACCCAAGTTATCTCTAACACTAAATTAACTCAATTTATATTTATAGTTCAATTAAGATTATCACCTCTCAGTGCATATTCTCAATCATAATCAAGTAAATGGTGATCAGGCATTCACAAACATTAATCATAATAAACATAATCTTGCATGAAATAAAGAATTTATTAAAAAAGAACGAAACAACTAAATCATGTTTTGGATCCTTATTCCCTAATGAAAAACTAACTTAGCCTAATATGCTAAAAATAAAATTCAAAAGAAAATAAAAGAATTCCATCACCAATTACAAGGAAATTAGAAAGAAAAGGAAGAATTGTTTAATTAATCCCCCCTTTTAATTACCCTAAATTCTACTAAGATAAGAATTACAAAGAAGTTGATTAATTTTAAAATTCTAACCCTACACGGGCATGTCTCTATGATACACAGGTGTGTCTCAATCATGCCTTAAACACGTGCTCCCATACGGCCTACCATCCAACCATGTACATCTTCATTTTAAAATTCCTAAATGCTACACGACCTTGTACACGGCCGTGTTTTGACCCGTGTCTTGTATCTTCATAGTACATAGTCAAGCATCCGACCGTGCATAAAATCATCTCAAAAGAACCGAGACCTACACGGCCAACGATACGGGAGTATCTCAACCCATGTTTTATCATCCGGAATGCTACACGGTCCATAGCATGGCCGTGTCTTCAATGGTGTACATATCTATTTTTCCCCGAGATATACACAACCATATATATGGCCGTGTACTTGCCTGTGTCACTTTTCTTGGTAAAATTCAACTTCTAATCCTTATTTTCTTCAGGCTTTTCCACCCTTAGCCTTGTCAAATGTTTTTTACACCCCTACAAAACATAAACACATGAAAATTACCTATTCTAACATAAATTAACACAAATTAACACAAAATTAACATAAATTAACTCCTAAAACAAATACTAATTTAACACAATCACTCAACACTAACTTAAAGAGAAAGAAACTCACCACCCATTTCTTCAACCTTAAAGAATGAGTAGATGAAAGAATTCTATCTTTAACACTCACCCAACTCTCATAAGAAGGGTAGATATAAACTCAACAAGAGTTTATTTACAAGTAATGAGTATTCAAAGAAAATTATAAAAGTACAAAGCTTGGTTTAATACATTAGCATAATCAATTTGCTCAACAAAAACTCTTGTTAAACTTTAAATGAAGTTCCAAGCCTTGTATTTATAGTTGGAGGATTAAAACCTAGTTGTTAGGAAACATTGAAATCATCCTCAAATTTCTCCAACATCAAGTAATTGAAAACTTGGATTTTTATTGAAAAGGAGCTCCTTACAATCGTGACTAGTACCTGACGATCGCAAGGGATAAAAATATATCCATTGGAGTTTTGAATTATGATCATTGGTACTACTCACAAGCTCCTCATGATCGTGACTTGATGCTCACGATCATGACTAAGCTGCTCATGATCGTGAGCGGCAGACTGTGAGGAACGCATGATTTCTTTAATATTGTTGCTCGTTTATCATTTGAATGGGATCAACATGCTCACAATTATGATCAATATTCTTATAATCGTGAGCCTCCTTTTTCACTCAGGAACTTGAATATAATGCCTTCAATTCATTCCATAAGTGTTAGGGATCAAGTTGAGGCGTCACAATGAAGCTTGAGGACTTTCATAGAGTTTTAAATCATCATTCATAACTTGCTTTATCAATGACTTAATCTAACTTATAATCACACTTAAATAAATATGTTAGTAGTACAAAATTGATTGTTGAAGTCAAAACAAGGGTTATCATGGAAAGGGTCAACAATCTCCCCCTTTTTGACTTTGACAATAAATTTTGAATGATAATCAAAAGTCACTAAGTGCATGTGTGTGCATTTGTTTTACAATGCTCCCCCTCAATCATATACTAAGGGATTTGAAAAATTTCCCCCTTCAATATATACTAAGGTGAACTATATCATATATACAAAACATATACCAAACATATACAAAACATATACGTAACATATACAGAGCATATACAAAAATGGCACACAATACAAATATGTCATTCAAAATATTTCTCCCCCTTTTTGGCATTATATTTACAATTCAAGCATAATTATTATCATTCAAAATGCTAAATTTCTCTCCCCCTTTGGTAAAGTGAAAAAGGGAGAAAATCAAAAGGGAATGATACCAAATGAAAAATAAAAAGTAAATGGATATATGATACCAGATGAATATTAAATAAATGACAAGGATACTAATAAAAAATAAGTAAACCAAGTGAAAAAGGCATCCTAGATGAAAATATTGAAAATAATAAGAAGATGCCAATTTAAAAATACTGAGAAAATAGCATGCCAAAGATATGCAATATTTAAGAATCATTCTGATCATGCAAAGGGTCAAATTCTCCTTAGACAAATTATTGTTTGCATATTTATTAATGAATCATTTTCATGAAATAATAAAAAAATAGCTTAAAATGCAACAACTAATAATGTAAGATTGCAAACTTGAATTTAAATAAGTAATACATCAAAACATATAAACACAATCAATTCCAGCAAGAATATCTTAAGATCAATCACCTTTTTGAACCCAAACTTTAATTAGTCTAGGTTGATTAGTTTCAAAATAATCTTTAGGTAAGAGATTAAGATGAAGCTTCCTATAATAATATACATTACTAGTATGTTCTAATTTCATGCAATAGGAGCATCTAACATTAGCAAATTTATTGTACCTCTTAGCATGAAAGTGTTGCACATATCTCCTACTAGGATGGTGAGTTCTAAAATGTGCATAAGCCATGCATTCATAAGTGTGCACATTATGATATGGTGTTGCATGCTTAGGTGTGTGCTTCTTTGTGTACATGAAAGCATGCTTGGGTTGATGTCTTTTGGCTTAAGCCTTAGACCTTTGAGCCATAGGGGGACAAGTCTTAAAAGACTTAGCTCTACGCATATGAGGCTCTTTAGCTAGTGTGGCTTGAGTCTTAGCACTACCATTAGGAGCATGTGATGAATCATAGTTAGCTCTCATAAATTTATTATGAGATGATGATGCTCCATGTTCATATCCAATGCTATAGGTATTGCCATGAAACTTTTGAGAAGTTAAAAGAGCATCTAGAGTTTCCTTTCCTTTATGAAACTTGGAGATAGAATTTTTTAGCTCTAAAACATTTTTAGAAAGATTTTCATTTTCTTCTTTAGTTTTATCAAACTCACATTTCAAAAAAGTAAAAGCTTTCAAATCATTAGAGAGTTGCTCATTTAAGGAAGTCACTTTAGAAAACTTATCTTTCAAAATTTTAAATTCTTTTGACATTTTTAAAAGCTCTAATTTGTAAAACTTTTTCTTTGAAAGTAAATTTTTGTATTTTAAAATAATTTTGCTCACAAAAGAGCTCTCATCATCAAATTTCTCATCATCATCATAATCATCATTATCATTATAATCATCATAATCATAAAAAAAAAGAGAAGTGGAGGGTACTTCATGACTGTCCTCTAAGGCTATGAAGTAAAGGTTGGAAGCTTCTTGTTGCTCCTCCTCTATCTCGGATTCGGAAGAGTCATCCCAAGTAGCTTTGAAAGCTTTTCTTCTTTCCTTTGCTCCCTTATATTTATGATTGAGCTTAGGACATTCATCTTGCAAGTGACTGGGTCTCTTGTACTTAAAGCATATAACTTCTTTGGCCTTCTTGGAGCTACTTCTCTTAAATTCTTTGTGCTTGCTGAAGTTTTTCCTTTTTAAGTATTTCACGAATTTTCTTATGAATGATGCAATCTCATCATCATCTTTACTTGAATCTTTAAGGTCATCTTCATCACTTGATTCTTGTGATGCTTTAAATGCAAGGCTCTTCTTTTCCTTGTTATTCCTCTTCCCTTTGCCTCAAAGTAAGTTCATAAGTAAGAAGCTTACCAATAAGGATGTCATTTGAAATCTTGGAGAGGTCATGTGATTCTTCAATTGAAGTTACTCTTGACTCCCAATCCTTCTTGGGTAGCACTCTTAGAATTTTGGTATTGACATCCTCTTTTGAGTAGTGCTTCCCTAACTTCTTCAAGGTTGTCAATAGAGCATTCAATTGATTTATCATTTCGGTGATGCTTTCATGAGGCTCCATCTTGAATAGTTCATACTCATAGACATGAAGTTAAACTTTCTTTGATCTAACTTGGATATTGCTTTCATAATGGTTCTCTAAGGTCTCCCACATCTCCTTGGCCGAAATGCAATGTTGAATTTTTCCTTCTTCTTCTCTTGACATAGAAGTAATAATAACTGACATAGCCCTTTTATTTTTGTAGTTCTCTTCTTTTTCTTCTTGAGACCACTCACTTTTTTTTTGGAGTTGAATGCCTTCTACTATCTTTATGGGAGGGTTCTAACCATCTAAGATTACATCCTATAATCTAATAGGATCACTATTAAGATAAAGCTCCATTTTATATTTCCAAAAAGGGTAGTCACTCCCATCAAAGAAAGGTTTATATGTTTGGAAAGAAAAAGATTCACTCCCTATGATATTAAATTCTAGCAATAAAGTACCTAAAATTTAAGCTCTGATACCAATTGAAAAGCCCTAGAGGGGGGGGGGGGTGAATAGAGCTAATATATAGTTTAGAGGAAATTTAAAAACAATGGAAAATTTGAAAGGTGTTTAAGTGAAATGTTTAGCTAACACACTCAATAATAAAAATGAGGATAATAATAAGAAAGCAAACAATCAACACACACAAAGACATAATGATTTTAAAGAGTTCAGATTATCAGCCAATCCTACATCTCTTACCCAACTTATCCCCAAGTTAGGATTTTAAACCACACCAATCTTATTTTTCAAGATTGATACAAGTGTTTTGAGGCTCACACCAAACCTTTACAAATGTGTTTTTCTTGGCTCAATACTAACCAATCTTCAATATGCTTTTTAGGCTCAACATTAACCTTTATCCAAGTGTTTTCAAGGCTCAAACTTAAACCTTCCCATAAGAGTTTTCAAGGCTAACTCACAACCTTTATAATTAATATGTTTTTACAAAAGCTCAATACTAGCCCAAAGAGAATGAGCCTCACCACCCACTTCTTCAACCCTAAAGAATGAGTAGATGAAAGAATCCTATCTCTAACACTCACCCAACTCTCACAAGAAAGGTAGATATAAACTTAACAAGAGTTTGTTTACAAACAATGAGTATTCAAAGAAAATTATAAAAGAACAAAGCTTAGTTTAATACATTAGCATAATCAATTTGCTCAATAAAAACTCTTGTTAAACTTCAAATGAAGTTCCAAGCCTTGTATTTATAGTTAGAGGATGAAAAGCTAGCTGTTAGGAAGCATTGAAATCATCCCAAACTTTCTCGAACATCCATTAATTGAAAACTTGGATTTTTTCTAAAAAGGAGCTCCTCACGATCGTGACCAGTACCTCACGATTGTGAGGGATAAAAATATATCCGTTGGAGCTTTTGAATTCTAACTGTTGGTGCTGCTCACGATTGTGAGTGGCAGACCGTGAGGGGTGAAGGATTTCTTCAACATTATTACTCGTTTGTCAATTGAATGGAATCAACATGCTCATGATCGTGAGCCTCCTTTTTCACTTAGGAACTTGAATATAATGCCTTCAATTTATTCCATAAGTATTAGGGATCAATTTGAAGCGTCACAATAAAGCTTGAGGACGTCCATAGAGTTGCAAATCACCATTCATAACTTGCTTTATCAATGACTTAATCTAACTTATAATCACACTTAAATAAATATGTTAGTAACACAAAATTGATTGTTGAAGTCAAAACAAAGGTTGTCATGCAAAGGGTTAATAAGAAATGAGTTAATCCTAATAATAAAAAAGAGTTCATGTCCAAAAGAAAGGAAGAAAGAGAAAGAAAGAGGCATATAACAAACAAGTCCTTAGGAGATGGACATAAAACACAAAGTTAGCAATTTTTTTTAAAAAATTCAAAACGTCAACGCACCTGTTAAAATAGATACCAATGGGCAACTATTTCATTAAGTGCCTTGCCAAAGAAAAAAAATCTTTTTTTTTTATTTGCTTTTCATAGAATAAATCATTAATCAAATGCAAATAATAAATTATACTATAAATTAACCCTAAATTTAATTAAATTAGGATTATAAAAAAACTATACAGGTTATTGATCATTAAAAAAATAATTTTACAAAGAAATCAGAAGAGACAAATTTAAATAAAAACTTACCAAATAGATCAAACAAGTCAGCAGAAGAACAACTAAAAAAAAACCTTGTAAATCTAAAAAATAAAAAAATAATTTTAAAGAAAATCATTTTACCCTCAGATTCACCTTGTAAGCGTCTATCTCTTTGGTGGTGTTGTATGGTAGGAATTGGCTCAAACTGTTGAATTTATCCAAAAGAAAGCCAAGAAAATGTGTTTGATTTTTGTTTCTATGAGCTGAGTTTAAAGAAAAACCCTAAATCTACCAATTTTAATTAAAAGTCTCTAATCCTAATTTCTAAACAACTAGATGAAAGAAAAAATAAAAATAAGAAAAAGGATTAAAAAACAGAATAAGGAGGAAAAGAATGTTCAAAATCCAATTTTATAAAAATGTTATATTTTATGTATTTTTTCTCTCTACATTTAATTAGCCAAAAGTGATATTTACATAGAGAATAAAAAAAACCCTAAAACTAACCTGATAATATAAGAGTTCTAGACTAAAACAAATCCTAGGTAAAAATTTATGTAAAAAGAGATACAATGATAAAACAAATAAAATTAAATAAATTACCAAAAAAGGAAAAAAAAAAGATAAAGTCACGTGGGTGTATATGGAAGTATAGAGATAGGATAACAAATTACACTTTATCTCCCCTTATCTTTTAAAAATTACAAATAGACCCCTAAAAAGAAAAACAATTGATAAAAATTATTTTAACATGATTTTTTTAGAAAATTTTAAAGTCCTTTGCATTTTCTTTTACAACAACAATCTTCTTAAGATTAATGGATGGTAATCATCATCGGGTTTTAGATGTGCTTTTCAACAGTTCAAAATTTGGATGTTGACAGTTGTAATATCCCGCTCTAGAACTAATTGGTTTATATATGGAATTATGGACTTATTTGTCATAGAAATAAGTTTTGAGGATGGTTTTGGTGCTTAAGGACCATTCACGGGTCAAAATGGATATTTTACTTTTTCAAAAAAAAAAAAAAAAAAGGGTTTGCTATAGTCTCTTTTACGTTTTCTGCAGGAGAAGTAGAAATCAAATTCATTTTCTTCTTTTCCTTCTTTTCTTTCTTTCTTCCCCTTTCTTTGTTCTTTTCTTCTCTACTTCTTCTTATTCTTCAAATTTTCTTCTGAATTTTCGCAAGCTTAAGGATTTAAGACAACAATTCAAGTTTCCTTTATCAACTTCAAGATTTACAAAAGGAAATCAAAGTAAGTTTTATGTTTAAA
>CATIWO010781733.1:0-10412 GCA_949673435.1 Macaranga tanarius | reverse complement strand
GGATATCAAAGTAAGGGCAAGGCTTACAGCATGTAACAACATAATAAAAATCAATTAAAGGACACAAAGCTACTATCAAAATATTGATAAACTAACTGCGAATGGCCTGCTAATCTGAACCAAGTATTAAGGAGCATTTATGGTTCCCTTTAGTAAATGCATGAGTTTATTGGAATCAAAGATCTCTTTATCCTTGTTCTAGACACAACCAACATCCAAAATTGTTTCTTGAGAAATAAATTTGGAAGAAAATAAAGTGAAAAAGAATTGACCAGTCACCTGTTGAAACATTCATGTCCTCATTATATATGGTAAAGTGTAGCTTAATAAATTGCCGTAGGGAAATCAATCTCTGAATTGGTGAAACAGATCACTTTGTACTTACTCACCATAAAAATTTGAGTTATTCTATATTTCTTCCCAGTTTGATGAACAATACAACAGAAAAACCAGGACAAGTTGACTTATGCAATAGTATATATTAGCTATGAACTAATGACTTACAAAGAGAAGAAAAAGAGAAAAAAATTGAAATGAAAGCAGTTAATGCAGTGACTAGTGAGCATACTGGAAAACCATAAGTGAAAAAGTTCACGCCAAAAGTCCGAAAGACTAGTCCTCTCAACATAACATTCGTGTGCCTTACACCAGATCTACACAATGCTAACAACAAAAATAATAGAACAAGACTTCAAGCAAAACACCTTAGAAGCTCATACTGTACTTAAAACAAGAAGTTTACAGTCTGTAAAAGCTTTTGATATTTAGGCAACAGAGCAGAAATCTAAAAATCAAAATGCAAAAGCACCGCATTGAGTTACCTTGATTCATGAATAAAAAATGGATGCTTTTGGGGAAACAACTGCTCAGTCAAGCTGCTTTCTCTTGTGGACATGATAAATTCCATTTCTGTAAGATCGCATCTAATCCAAGACAGCTGAAAGGAAAGAGGCATAATGAATCTCTGAGTACAATGACAAGAATCATTCTCGTTTGATAAAAGAAAAAGGAATGGTAAATTATCTTGTGTGCTGCATCACTAAGGAAGCGAAATAATAGGTTAGTTGAAATGTGATTCAAGCAAGTAGAACAATGATTGTGCACTGTCAGAAGGGCCCCACTGCATCTAGAGAAAATGGCAACCTGTTAGTTGAAGGGCTCCTATGTCAACAAAACATTGATTTTCAAGTTAAATGGCCCCAAAAATAGTTTAGTGGTATATGTGAGCTCCGGAGTAAACATTAAGGGCCAAAATGTACCTTTGCCCTAATTACTTTGTTCTTCTTACCAAATGAATTCATTATCATTTACCGATTCTGATTGGAAATTATTATTGATCTGTAGCATAGAGTTTTAGAGAGAACTGTTCATTTACAACATTAACTCTTGAATTTACTTCATTCCTTTTGAGAAAATGGTTTAGGCGTCAGTGCCCTTACTGATAGTAGTATATAGCATTGATGATTTTAGGACTTTGGCTTGTGTAGTCAAAAGGTGTAGAATTAAAAGCTGTAGAACCAAAAGGTGACTCAGTTCAAGTTTAATTCTAAGGCACCGAGCCTTGTTTCAATAGGTCACCTGTTTTACAGGTAAATTGGCTGGATTACTAACCCAGAATGTTTCTTTTTTCCATTTTTAAAGTTGATAATCTTGTTGGAATGGGTTCCACCGAGCATGCTAAAAGATTATTGCTCCATTTTTTAGCAATCTGGGTTTAATTTTATACGAGCATGCTAGAGGAATTTTTTTCCTCAAAGTGAAACCCAACTTTTTTTTAGACAATGTGAATTCCCAAGTACTTTTACCACAATTTGCTTGAATCCCAATGAGAATTTTTGTAAATTTGGTAGTATAATGTGAAAAGGGAATTTGTAAAATGTAGTTATATAGAATAGCAGGAAATTATATAACAAGAAAAGTTATTGTAAGCTTGACTAGACAGAAAAGAAAAATTGTAAGCTAATGAATTTGTAAATAGTGAAATTGTTAGTAATTGATTTGTATTTTGTGATGAGTTATTGATGATGATTAGTTGTATCCTCTCATTTTCTATGTTTGTACTGCTTTTATAATGAATTTTTTCATTAATTTTATCAGTTAAGTTCATTATTAATTTTGCTTGCAACTTACTTTACTTGTAGGTTAATATTCCTTAACTCATCAATTTCTCAGCACTTTCCTCTTCCTAAGAGAATTCTGGAACTTCAAGCACATTCTTTTCTTAGCTCCTAGACTTTCTCCCTTAATTTTCAGAAGTTTCACAAGTCTTCTTCCCTTTGTTTTCTTCTATAACCAGTAGCATTAAGAATAAATTTTAGCAACTTCTTATTTCCATGGGCTGAATTTTATAATTAATATGGACATTAGCAAAAATTTTATTTTGGGCACAAATAGATCTTAAACAAAAAAGGATTTTCTTTTGAAATTAAAGTTTTGTTAAGATCCTTTCTCATAATCTGATCTTTCCTTAAATAAGAATTTTTTTATAAGAAACTCATATATCATTCAATTTTTTCTCCCTTTCATTATTTATTTTTTCTTTAGCACTTCTTTTGAATCTATGAAAGTCACCATTTTCAATTCTATGATTTCTCATAATATTCATAACCTATACTCATTATTAAATGCTCATTCTTATTTTCCATTCCATGTCAAGTATTATGATCAACTTTTGTAAATTTATACTAAAATTTAAAATTTGGCAAAATTAACCCTGGTTGAAAAATTATTTGCAAATTTAGCACAATTTCAATTTCTTTAATATATAACATCTAAGGTTATTGACCCTTTGCATGATCAATGTATTGATCAATCTCAAATTAACCTTTATTTTGACTTTAACAATTAATTTTGAATTACTAATATGTTTGTTTAAGTGTGATTATAAGTTATATTAAAGTAATTAATAAAGCAAGCATTAGAGGTTGAACCAAAGCTCAAATGAAGCCCTAAAATGTTTTTAAAAATCATATGGATGATCATAACTCAAGAGAGGTCAATTGAAGCCAAAAATATAAAGTTTTCTATAAGTCAATCACCATTCACAATCCTAAGGGTGCTCCTCATGATCCTGAGGAGCACCCGAGCCATGCTTCTCGTTAATAAAAGAAGCCTGAGCACCTCACGATCGTGACATGTCTAGTCACGATCCTGAGGAGCTCTCCAACAGCTAAATTTAAATGTAACGGCCATATTTTTGAAGCTCACGATCTTGAGGGTGCCGCTCACGATCTTGAGCAGCTAAAATCCTACAAAAAGCTGAAATTAAATTAAATGAAGATGGAAGTAATTTTAAATGTTATTGGGGGGGTTCTAACAGGTATTTTTTCACCTCCAACTATAAATACAAGTCTTGGAACTTCATTTAATAAGTTAAAGAGTTGGTGGAACAAATTGATTGTGCTAATTTATTGAACCAAGCTTTATTTCTTTAACATTTTCTCTTTTCAAACTCTTTAATTATAAACAAACTCTTGTTGAGTTTGTATCTACCCTTCTTGTGGGAGTTGGGAAAGTGTTAGAGATAGGATTCCTTCATTTACTCATTCTTTAAGGTTGAAGAAGTGGGTGGTGAGGTTCTTTCTCTTTGGGTTAGTGTTGAGCCTTTGTATAAACATATTGATTGTAAAGGTCGTGAGTTAGCCTTGAAAACTCTTGTGTGAAGGTTTACGTGTGAGCCTTAAAACACTTGGATAAAAGGTTAGTGTTAATCCGAGAAAAAAAATTGGAGATTGGTTTGTGTTGAGCCAAGAAAGACAAAAGTTATTGTAAGGTTAGTGTTGATCCTTAAAACATTGTGTTGTACATAATCTTGGTAATAAGATTGGTGTGGAGTTGAAAATCCTAATTTGGGGATAAGTTAGATAGAGAATGTAGGATTGGTAATAATCTGAACCTCTATAAATCATTGTGTTGATTGTTTCTTTTCTTGTTCTTATCCTTATCCTTATCCTTGTTCTTGTTGTTGATTGTATGGGTTAAGTCATTTGCCTAATCTCTTTCTAATTTCCTTTTAATTTTTCAATTTTTCTCTAAACCACATATTGGCCCTATTCACCACCTCCCCCTCTAGGGTCCTTTTTAAAGGTGAAGTAGCTAATCTTTATTTTTATGAGTTCCAGATCCACATTATCTAAATACTAATTATAATAATTAGTTAGACTTCAATCTCAATAATTTAAAAAAAATTAAAATGAGAATAAAAATTTTATTTAATTTGTAAAAACTATAATCATCGTCTTTTTCACCTAGTTTAAGCATTTATATATAATGTGGGACTATAATAATAGATATTAGCTAATTCACCTTAAATGCCACATATGTATTTTATTTTTTTATTCACGACAAAATCACAAATATGCTAAAATTGTGAATAATATGTCAAATTGGGATAGTTTTGACAAGTTTTAAAGTTTACTATAAATATGCAAAAGATTAAAAAGTTGTGATTTTTAGTACTAATAGGCCTAAAATTTATCATATTTATCTAAATATTTATATTTATTGTTCAAAAAATATGTTATATAATTTAGAACTTAAAATAAATATTTGATGTATTTTTTTTATATAACTATATATCTTTTTAAAAGAAATTTAAAATAATTTTAATACCAATAGTAATTATTTAGTTATAACTTATATATTATTTAAATATTTTTTCAGATATGAGAGAATTTAAATTATTTGACAATGATAAACAATTTACTAGTAATAATATAAATTTAAATTTTATAAGTTTAAAGATAATATTATAGTAAATTAATATTTTATTCATTTAAAAATATTAATTAATAGAATTATTGATTCGTTGAATATTAATTGTAAGGGAGATGATTTTATATGACAATATTTTTATTTAACATATATTATAATTTTTCACTAGTATTTCATTTTCTAAATAACCCTTGTATTTTTTATTGATTAAAAAGTTATCATGTATTGATTTTTGCCATATTTGTTATTAATTATATATTATTTAATGAACAATTAAAATAAGTTATAATTTTATAACAATATATATTTCTAATATTATAAATATATTACCTAAATCTCAATTAGATAAAAAGTATATAATTTGTAAAATTTTTAATAAGTTTAATTAAATTATTTTAGTAATTGTAAGGACTTAATTGATAAAATAAAAATTATAAAGATTAAATAAAAATTACAAAATTACAAAGACTAAATTAGATATTTTTAAATTTTCATTATCTCTTTTCAGTCCAATAGCAATAAGGGCTCAATGTGTCAAAAAAAAAAAGTGTAAAGGTGCAATGTGCTAGAAAATAAAAAGTGTAAGGGTGCAACATGTAAAAATAAATTTTAAGAGTGTAGAGGTCTCAAAATGCAATTTTCATTTATATATAGGCATTTGCTACAGTACAAACGTTTGTATCTATACAAATGAAATTACAACCGTTAGATTAATTTTTATTTAATTACAACTATTGATTATCTTGGTGTATCAATACCTGTAAAATATATCAATGGTAATAATTAATTAAATTTTAATTTAACGGTCTTAATTCCAGTTGTATAGATACAACCGTTTGTACTGTAGAATGACTCTGTTATTTATAGTCATTCTACAGTACAAACAGTTGTATCTATACAACTGGAATTATGACCATTAGATTAATATTTATTTAATTATAGCTATTGATATATTTTACAGATATTGATACACCAAGATAATTAATTGTTGTAATTAAATAACAATTAATCTAACGGTTCTAATTTCAGTTATATAGGTACAAATATTTGTACCATAATAAGAGCCTGCTATAAATAGATTTAGATTTGGAGTTTTAACATAATTAATTAAAGGCCAAAAGGTCAAATTGGACCCTCAACTATGCTCCAAAGTCAATATTTGGCCTTTATATTTTTTTTTGATTCTAATAGAAACTTTTTTTTTTTCAAAAGTAGATCATATTAGAACTTTTCGACCATTTTCTTAAAAAAAAAATTTTAAATTGAGTCCTGTAAGTTAAACAAAATTTTAATTGGAATGATTAATTAATGAAAAAATTATCTAAACTAATAAATAAAATTGATAATTTTTTTAATACGTAATTATAAAGTTCTAAAAATTTTTAAGCCAATATACTAATTTTTAAAATTTTTTTAAAATTCTTTTTGCTTTATTTTTGAATGTTTAAAAATTTTAAAAACTTTGGAATCAAGTGATATACATATAAAAAATTATCAACTTTATTCATAAATTTAATATTAATGGTTGAATAATGAAATTGCATTCATCAATTTAATTTAAACGGTTAACTAACGAAAAATTAATTATATTAATGATTAAAATTGATTAAATCTTTTTGAAATACATATCACTTAATTGTTAAGTTTTAAAAATTTGTAGATTTATAAAAAAAAATTATTTAAGTTTTATATAAAATTTTAAAAAAATTAAAACAATGTAAAAAAATGAAACATTAGTATGTAGGCTTTAAAATTTTTAAAATTTTTTAATTAGGTGATATATATTGTTTAAAAAATTATTAACTTTATTTATTAGTCTAAATAATTTTTTGTTAGTTAATCATTCAAATTAAAAATTTTGTTTAACTTATAGGACTCAATTGTAAAAGTATTTTAAGAAAAGGTCCAATATAATATACTTTTGAACGAAAATGTTCCTATTAGGACAGTATATATATATATAAATGTTGACTTTGGGACATTGTTGAAGGTCCAATTTGAACTCTTGACCTTAACAAAATAGATCGTATTTGGATTAATTATTTTTGTATTATATAATAAAATAGATCACATTTGGATTAACTATTTTTGTATTATATTTATATTTTGATACGATTCGTTTATGATCCATTAATATAAATTGCCAACTCTATCGACTTTGTAGTCATTAGAGAGAACAAAATGTAAGAAGAGAGGAGTTAGAGAAGCTTTAATGATAAATTTAGGGGTCCACCACCAATCTAACTTTCCTTTTGGGTGGTGTAGAAAACACTAGAGTGTGAATACAAGTCCCATGTAAGAGCACCATGAAAAGGCGGAGGACCGAAGTTAGGAGGTAGTCTTTTGCCTTTTCATTCAATACCCAATTTTTTTCTTGGACTAACATATCAAAGCAGTAATGTTACGTCCTAAATAGACATCTTATAATGCTCTCATCCTTAAATATATTTTGTATTTTGTTACTTAATGTTAACCTTCAGTTCATGTAATTAGGAGGACATATAAGTGAACAATCATCAATGATTGTTTTTATTCCATACTAATTAAGGTTTCAATTTCGCATTTAAAAAGTTTCATATTTCAATCTCATTAAAGTTGGCATTCAAAATTATTACAAGATAATCAAGTTACGATTTTTTTTTCTCAATTCTTATGGGTGTTATTTATACTATCTGCATATTAAATAAAGGAATTTAATTTTATCATAAAATTATGCAAAGATGGATTAGATATATTTTGGTCGGATAAAATCAATCCATTGAGATTTGCGAGTGATTCAAAAACAATTAAAACTTTTTAAAGAAGGGGGCTATTAAAACTAATAGTTTAATGACAAGTCAATTAAAAATTGAAAAAACATACAATAATATTATTTTTGTCAAATAACAAATAATATAATAAAAATACAAAATAAAATAACTTCTTACTATAATAATTCCACACAAACATAAATTTTATTATTTAAAATTTTTTGTTTTAAAATTATCTGTAAAAGGTAAATGTTTATTTTTGTGCTAAAATAATGTCCAATTAATATGTAAATACATAATTTTTTTTAACAACAACAATATTAGTAATCAATTTTTTTTTTGGTTGAAATTTATAAAATTGGGGTTTTGGTCCATACATAGGATCTACTAAAAGAAATAGCTTATAATGTGGGTCCAAGGAGAACAGAAAGAAAATGGTTTTGCCCCTCAAAAATAATAAAAAAAGGTTTGACTTTGAAGTTAATTATTAAAGTAAGTGATTATAGCAAGGAAGAGTTTGGAGTTTAGCTGCTTTAGCAGTAAGGCAAGCTAATGATCCAGGCAGAGAAGAGAAGTTCTCCCTCTCAAAAAGGTATCGACTTTGACTTTTGAGACACTTCTTTTCAAGCGTGAAAGTAACAACTAAACAAGCGCTAACCAAAGTAAGGACCATACCATTAGTCCATTACTAACACTAATAGAATAAAATTTGATTTGGCTCTTAAATATTTTGAAAAAGTTTAAATGGCTCTTTTTAAATATTTTTTATTAATTTACCTTCTAAACTTTGTAATAAAGGTCAAATTACCTTAAAACTTTCATTATATCCCCCGTTGTATGAAATATAAATAAATATCACAATAAAAATTACAGATAACTTCCCGATAGTTTAATTAGTTAACAAATTAATTCATACTTTCAAAAAAATATTTATTAAAAAATAAAAAATTTATTTTTTAAAATTATATTCAAGCCCTGAATTTATTTATAATATATTATATTATTAGACAAAATTATTTAGTCACCAATAATTTTCAATAATATTTGAAATATTAAAATTTATTCCATTTATTATATTATTAATTTGTATATTAACACATATAATTTTAAAATATTTTAACATTATATGTCAAAAAATTTTGAATATTTCAGTATTTGTATGACATGTTAATATACATATAAATAATATTATTTTAAATCTTTAAAATTATTTATTTAATATTTTTTAAAATTATATATTATAGTTAACTATTTTATAATGATAATTTTTTAGTATATTAATATAATATATTATTATTTTTAAATTTAAACACATAAATGTAAATTATTCAAATTTATATATTTTTATATATATTTATAGTTAACTATGATGGAAAATATTTTAATTCTATAAGTGTTATAATACTTCAAAACTTTTGACACATAATATTAAAATATTTTGATATTATATGTATTAATATATAAATTAACATTATAAATAAATAAAATAAATTTTAATATTTCAAAATTATTAAAATATTATTAGTGAATAAATATAATATATTAAAATAAATTTAAGCCTTAAATATGATTTTAAAAATTTTATTTTTAATTTTTCATTAAATGTGTTAACAAATATATGGACTAATATGTTAACTAATTAAACTATTAGTGGTCACTTTGTAATTTTTATTATGATATTTGCTTACATCTCAGACAACATGGGTGTAAATGACATTTTTAGAGCTAATTTGACCTTTATTACAAAGTTCAAGGGGTAAATTGATGAAAATGTCAAAAAATGACAATTTGAACATTTTCAAAAAATTCAAGGCCCAAATCGAACCTTATTCCAACACTAAAATCCAAACTATGAAACAACAACAACACAATATGATAGTCTCTATAAGTAGCCCAATTGATAAAAGGTGTGACATAGATTGTGAAGACCAATGATCGAACTCCCACCACCTTGATTTCCTCACTTATATTGTTGAAAATTAACCACTCCATCTAAATGCTCAAAAACCCGACATAACATATACCACTTGTGAACTATTAGATTAGTCAATTATTCATTCTTAAAGCTCTATTATTCTTTCACCTAATTTGTATAATTTTTTAGTGTGGAATGTAATGTGTAAAATAATTTCTAACCTAAGCTTTATTTGTTTCAAAAAATATTATATTGTCATAAAAAAACCATCCTTTTGTGTATCATTGAAAAATTGTATAACTATTTTACTCATTACACAATTTTAAAATTTAATTTAGTAAAATATTATATATTTAATTTATTTATTAATATAATATAAGATAAAATAAAATATAACAAATTTGGTATGTGTCTGTGAAGTGCTCTTAAACAGTGATTAACAATGATTGAAGATTGTTCCAAATAATTTTTCAATTATTTTTATTCTAGTTCATATATTTAAAACTTTTAATAAGTATTTATATTTTTTATAAGTTTGCATAATTTTGCGAAGATAATGTTTCATTTTGGAAATATGAAGTTAGTAATATTAAAATAGCTTAGTTTTCAGAATAAAATTCTTTTATTGCCTAAATTTTTAAAATATATTAAAAATTACTAAGCATAGAAAATATTTTTGAAAAATAAAGGATGACAAAAAAAAAATAAACTTTTTGTGAATGGAAATGAAAAGGTTGCACCAATAAAAGGTTATAGTAGTCAATATCAATATCTAGGGGTGAGCAAAAATAACCGAAAACTGAATTACCGAACCGAATTGAACCGAACCAGTTGGTTCGGTTTTTAAAAATAAAATACTAATTCGGTTTTTAAAGTAAAAAATAGATAAAAATCGAACCGAACCGAACTATAGTATATTCTAAAATTTTATATATATTTATAGTTCGGTTTGATTGGTTTATTACTAATATTTTAAATTTTATTAATAATATTAGTTTCTAAATATATAAAACTCTTAATAAAATTATTTACTA
>CATIWO010781540.1:0-11298 GCA_949673435.1 Macaranga tanarius | reverse complement strand
ATATATAATAGTGTCAAATTATGGTTAGTAACATTTTAAAAAGATTTATTACTTTTTTAGGTGTAAATATTTTTAAAAAAGATAGAAAAAACTCATTGATCAAAAAACTCATTTAAAAAGTAATAAAATATATAATAGAGTTAAATTATAGTTAATAAAAATATCATTTTAAATAGAAGTATTACTTGATTTAATTAAAGAAAAATTTTAATTTATAAAATATATTAGTTTTTAAAATATGAAAATTTAATATTTAATTATAGAGGCAAATAATTTTAAAATTTATTTCAATTATAAATATTTTAGTTACAAGTACAAATGAAATGCCCCGACTACTATCAACTCCATTAGTACACATAACGAAGGAATTAATAATAATAAAGGCAGTACTTCTATAATTAGAAGGAATCTCTTATCAATTAAAAATTTTAAACATTCTTAAACATCGATTTACAATAATACTATTGCTTACCTTATATAAAGAATTCATACAATCCATACCTAATCATTTCAATATAACTGCAAATATGTATATGTGGGTGGATATTTCTTAATTATCATATCTTTACTTCCTCTATTCTCAATCATAATAATGATAATAACATTTCCAATCATAATTACTTCAAAACATAAAGAAATGGCACAATTCACTTCAAAATAAATAACATCTCATGATAATAATAATAATCATCCATAGTACCGCATAACCATCATCGATATAAAAGAATATATACATCATGTACAAGGGTGAGAGTACCAAATGGTAATGAGAATAATAACCTAATACATAGGTATCTATGATGTAGCATCTCTCTCTCTAGTAGTCGGAACTTTGCCCAACTTGCTCAACATAATGATGATGGTGGTGGTGAACTGTAAGCTCCAACCCTCGCCACACCCTCATAACCTCTCTAGCCGTTAGGCTAAAAAATATCCCAATGATAGCACAAGGGTGTCTAAAGGCCTCTAGCTAAAAAGTCCAAAAAGCCAAAATATACAGATGTTAAATTCGCATCACACCCAGGAGAGAGTAACCTGAACATCAGTGGAGGTGGTGTATAGGATGCGGAAGGTCGTGCATATACCATCCAAATGCTCCTCTCGAATGGCAGATAGACAGACCTTCGCCCCTATGGGCTGAACCATAATACGGAACACTAACTCAGTATCGGCATCATGATGCACTATGTATCATATAAGTGTCTCTGCCTCGGTGATCTCGTACACCATTGTGGCCCAATATACTGCCATCTCTTCTTCCAGTGTCAACGACTACCCTAATATGTGAAAATTATTTTATAAAATAGTGGTGAGTAATTTCATAAGAAATTACCCAGTGAGTAGCTAAAATATCTTTAGTTGTAAATCGTTAAACTAAAACCATTTGAAACCACTTTCCCAGCAATAATCTCAAAGTTGGTTAAACCACATAAATGAATATACTTATCGATAGAACCTTTCAAGAAATAATACTTTATTTCCACAATTCATTAAATACAATATTTCCATCACAAAAGAATTAATTAAAGATTTTTTAAAGTAATCCAAGTAAGAGCATAATAAAGATCTAAATTTTCTTTCTCAAAAGTTAAATCTCAAAGCAAATAAGCATCCATGCTAAATCTTTATTTCAATGTAAATTGAACTTTAAACAATTTAAAAACAAATGAGGTCTAAATTCCTCAATCCATAAATCAGTCAGAAAACTTATAAATAAATCATTAATAACATCATATACATGATTCGATTTCTTTATTAGTTATTCCATTCAGTGGTCTCGATATTAGAGAGTTCCATTCCTTTGAGCATTAATCAAATTTATTGCAATTTATATTGTCTCATTGGTTAAACATATACAATTGTTATTATTAGAATATATTTACATGCGTCCCCCAATTCCTCCAAGAATTTACAACAATATACAAAATCAATCTCTCTCATAATATCTCAATTCTTTTTCTTATAGCCCACACTGGCTAATTCACATAATCATTCATAAGATCATTTACATTACCTCGTATGCATATGGTATAACCACAAGAATTCGTCCCAAAGGCACCTTTGAATCCCTGTGCTGTCCCAAAGATAGTTATAATTCCAGTGGCTAACTCATCTCATATATACATATATAACCAACCCTTTACTTATCATCATATAGATCAATATAATCTTTATATAACATTCATATCATTAGTACGGGTATAGTGAATTTTTGAACTTTGACTCTTTTCTATATATAATTTAGTCTCTTTGTCTGAGACTTATAAATCTCATATCATTTCTTCAAAATGAAGTATTTTTAAATCATTTTTATGTTCTAGTACATTATTTTAATGTTCATTTCAAGATACCATTCGAAAAGTTAAAGTTTTAAGCCAAACGGGTCGCGAAACAGGGCACAGAGGTGTGTGCCTCAACTATAAAGGTGTGTGCCTCTGTGTAGGGGCGCATGGCACTGCCACAAAGGCGTGTGCCTCTGTACAAGGATGCTAGCCTCTGTGTAGAGGTGCTAGCTTCCCCATTGAGCAAACGTATGCCTGTTCGATCAGGCGTACGCCTCTACACTACTGGAACACACAAATCAGAGGAAAATTTATAAAAATTTTGACCCACCCAAAACTCAATTTTACTATACCAGATGATCATATATCATGCATTTAACTTCAAAACACTATCAAGTATTCTTAAAACAACTTAGATCACCCTAGATATAGAAAAGAGCAGCAAAAACCCAATATATATATATATGCAAAAATGGCTTAAAATCAAACTTGAATGGAAAGCCCATAATAATTCAGATCCACTAATTGATTTCTCCAGCCAAAATTTCAAATTCTTCACTGATTTTTAGAGAGCTCCAATCTTCCTTTGTCCTTCTTTCCTTCTCTTCTTCTTCCTCTCATTCTTCTTCTTCTTCTTTTCCTTTTTGTTTTCTTCCCCCCTTACCTCTAGCCATCCCTTTTCTACAGAACCAACACTCCACCCCCTTTCTTTCCACTTTAATTCCTCATCTTTTCTTCCTTCTTTTCTAACTTCATTTACTCACATTTGTTTCAATTACATCCTAACATCTTTTCAATTACATCCTTCCAAATTTTCTATTTAATATAATTCCTTTACTTTTTTTAGTCTCTATAATAATAAAATGACAATAATTACTCATAGTAATTTCAATTTAATCTTATCAAATTAAACATACTTAATTATCATTAACTTAAATAAATCTGGTTCAAGGACACGGATGTTACAATTCTTCCCTCCTAACAGAAATTTCATCCTCGAAATTTGTACAAGCATAAATTAATTAAAAAAATCTTGGATATCTGTGTTTAATATCCTCTTCTCGCTCCCATGTAGCTTCTTTTTGGAAGTGATTTTTTTACAACACTTTGACTAAGGGAATATCTTTGTTCCTTAATACTTTCTGTTCTCCAGCCAAAATCGCTATAGGTACTTCTTCATAACTTAAATTTTCCTCTAGTTCTACAGGCTGCTCTTTCAATACATGAGTAGAATCACTTCTATATTTCCATAACATAGATACATGAAACACATTATGTACTCCTTCTAGATTTGGTGGCAAAGCTAATCGATAGGCCACTGGTCTAACTCGTTTAATAATCTCATATGGCCTTATATATCTAGGACTCAATTTCCCTCGCTTACCAAATCTTATCACACATTTCCAAGGAGATATTTTTAGAAAAACTTTATTGCCCACATTAAATTCAATATCAACTCTCTTAAGATTTGCATAACTTATTTGCCTATCCTGAGCTGTCTTGAGATTGGCTCTTACTGTTTGAATATTATCAATTGTCAATTGAAACAATTCGAGACCCAATAACTTCTTTTCTCCCACTTCTTCCCAACGGATATGAGTTCTACATCTCCGGCCATACAAAGTCTCAAAGGGTGCCATATCTAAACTGTTTTGATAACTATTGTTATAAGCAAAATCCAATAAAGACATTTGCTTATCCTAATTTCCACCAAAATCTAAAGCACTAGCTCTCAACATATCCTCTAATACTTGAATAGTCCTCTTAGATTGTCCATCAGTCTGAGGATGAAAAGCAGTACTAAATCTCAATCTAGTACCTAAAGCTTCTTGTAAACTTGGCTAGAATCTCGAGGTAAACCTCAGATCACGATTAGATACAATTGATACTGGCATTTCGTGCAACATTATTATTTTCTTAATATATAATTCTACCAGCCTATTTGAACTATAATTAATCTTGATAGACAGAAAATGAGCTGACTTTGTCAGTGTATCCACAATCACCCGTACTGCATCATTTCTTTGCTGCGTCCTCGGTACACCCACAATAAAATCCATAGTTATATATTCCCATTTCCATTCTAGTATTGGCAAAGATTGCAGTAAACTAGCTGGATGTCTATGTTTAGCTTTAACTTATTAGCAAGTCAAACACTTAAAAATATATTCCGCTATATTCTTCTTCATCCCCTTCCACCAATAATTCTCTTTCAAATTTTGGTACATCTTGGTGCCTCCCGAATGCATCGCATACGCAGAAAAATGCACTTCTTTCATTATCTCTCTTCTTAACTCTTCTTTATTTAGCACATACATTCTCTTCCCCATCTTAATCACTTTTTATTCATCGCAAGTCAAGTCTTTATTCTTTCCACTTTGAACTTCTTCAATCCATTTTAATGCTTCATCATCAGCTTTCTGAGCTTGAGCAATTCTCTCCATTAATAATGGCCTCACCTTTAAGGTGGCCAAAACACTGTCAGGTGTATCTACATCAAACTTAACATTTAATCTCTTGAGCTTAATCAACAAGGGCATTCTAATAGCAAGAATATAATACAAATTCCTAGTCGATTTCTGACTAAGAGCATCTGCCACTACATTGGCTTTACCCAGGTGGTACTCAATCGTGCAATCATAGTCCTTTAATAACTTCACCCATCTCCTTTGTCTCAAATTCAAGTCCTTCCGGCTAAGGATATACTTGAGACTTTTATGGTTGGTAAATATTTGGCATATTTCCCCATAAAGATAATGTTTCTATATCTTTAAGGTGAAAATCATGGCTGCTAAATCTAAATCATGTGTGGGATAGTTCTACTCATGAGGTCTCAGTTGTCTAGATGCATAAGCAACTATTTTGCCCTCTTACATCAACACACAACCCAACCCTTATCTCGAAGCATCACTATACACCATGAATATATCACCTTCTATTGGAAAAGTTAAAATAGGAGCAGTAGTCAACTTGTCCTTTAAGACTTCAAAGCTTTGCTGGCACTCAGGAGTCCAAATATACTTCACATTCTTTCTCAATAACTTCACCAAGGGTGATGCAATAATTGAAAAATCTCAAAAAAAAATCTCCTGTAGTATCCTGCCAAGAAATTTTAAATTTCTGTCACACTTTTTGGTGGTTCCCAATTCACTATATAAGCAATCTTTCTTGGATCCACATATACTCCTTCGGCCGATATTGCATGACCGAGAAATACCACCTCATTCAACCAAAACTCACATTTACTAAACTTAGCATAAAGCTGCTTATCTCTTAAAATTTCTAATACAACCCTCAAATGATCTTCATGCTCTATGATAGACTTAGAATATACGAGAATATCATCAATAAATACAATTATAAATCTATCCAGATAAGGTTTGAACATTCTATTCATCAAGTCCATGAATGCTGCTAGTGCATTCGTAAGCCCAAATGACATCACTAAAAACTCATAATGTCCGTATCTGGTTCTAAAAGCAGTTTTAGAAACATCAGACTCCTTAATCTTCAATTGATAGTATCCTAACCTCAAATCTATCTTTGAAAACACCATAGATCCTTGGAGCTGATCAAATAGATCTTCTATCCTCGGTAATGGGTACTTATTTCTAATTGTAACTTTATTCAGTTGCCTGTAGTATATGAATAATCTCATCGACCCATCTTTCTTTTTAACAAATAACACTAGTGCTCCCCATGGAGAAAAACTCAGCCTAATGAAGCCTGTATCTAATAATTCCTGTAACTAGACTTTTAACTCCTTTAGTTCTGCCAGAGCCATTCTATACGGAGCCTGAGATATAGGAGTTGTACCCGGTAATAACTCAATCTCAAATTCAATATTCCTATTAGGTGGTAATCCTGCTGACTCATCAGGAAACACATTTATAAACTCATTAACTATGGGTACTCTTCTCAAATCTATCTCCTCTATCTATTTATCCACCATAAAGACTAGATAAACATCACACCGCTTCCTAAGATACTTCATAGTTATCATAATTGAAATTATCTTAGTTGGAGCTTTTCTATTTTCTCCCACAAATTGAATCTTTTTACCATCTATTCTCAAAGCAGTCTACATTCGCTCTATAGCGACTCAACCCATCTATACCTAATATGGCATCAAAATCGCTAAGAGGTAAAGGTATAAATCCCATTCTATTTCCTCATCACCTATCTTAACCATAACATCTATAATGACTTTATTATAAATCACACTGACTCCTATAAGCATGCTAACCAATATTGGTTCATCTCTATCAGCTAACTCAAACTTATTATACATGATGAAAGTAGATGATATAAAAGAGAAAGTTGCACCAGGATCAATCAATACATATGCTAATTTATTACAAATTAAAGTCATACCCCTTATTACATCTGGTTCATTTTTGACATTTTTCAGTCACTACATAAATTCTCGCTTGTTGAATATTTCCTACCGTACTGGTTTGTCTCGTAGGTCTCTCTTGTGCCTGTGGAGCTCTATTGGCCTCACTTCTAGTGCCAGTAGTCCTTACAGTAATCGGGGGCCTCTTAACTCTTCCCCCTCTAGGGGCATTGGACCTTTGAACTGAGGGTTCCCCAATTACACCTTTGGTCATTCCCAGGCATAGTGTCCAAGTTCATTGCACTTAAAGCACCTCACATCACTTCAACCACAACTGGCCACGTGATTCTTCCTGCATAGATTGTACCAAGGTATTATTGCTCCTCCTCTCAAAACATTCCTAAAATTATTTAGTAGGAAAGAAGGTACAAGTTATCTTACATACATCTGGCTACCTTACGGTCGTACATTTCCTCTTGACTGCTACTTACTCCATGAGTAAGGATTAAACCTTGACTTTCGATTATTATTACCCCTCTAGGGTTGCCTCGACGATCCTTCTTGATAAGATCTCATCCGATTGGAAGTTTCCAATTTTTTATCCAATCTCTCTTATTCCATGGCTTTTTCTGCCCAACCTCGAAAGGTTGTTTCAGTATAGAGGTTCAACTTTCCTCTCAGAGACACATGCAAGCCATCCCAGAACTTGTCACCTTTAGCTTCTTCACTAGGATACATATCCTTTGTACACTGGTATAAATCCTTAAATTTGTCGATGTATTCTCAAACTGACATTTTTCCTTATACCAAATTTATGAAAGAAGTTTTTCTCTGCTTCTGAAAGGTTTTAGTTAGGTATTCTCTACCAAACTCTTCTTTGAATAGCTATTACGTGAAAGCTTCCCCATACAGATTTTTCACTCTCATCAGCCAGTCATCCATTTTATCAAGCATGAGACCATATATATTTCCAACTTTCTCTTTATCACTAAGCTGCAATGTGTTGAAGGCCTTTTCCACTATTCTGACCTACTTATCTGCTTGTCCTGGGTCCAGAGTTCTATGGAAATTGTAAGCCCCATACTTCTTTGCATGCTCAATGATATCTCTGGGCTTCCTATACCTCTCTCGTTCTGCCATCACCGTTGCCATCATTCTAGCCAAATCGGTAGCGTCTATATGCACTACCGGAGCTGCTGGCTGGTTAGGCACATTCATTGGCATTACCGGTGTTGGCTCTATGTAATAAATATTCCTCACCTTTCTAGGCACATACTCAAAGATTAATGCGGAGGCAGCTGAAGTAGAACTACCTTGCAGACTATGCGCTCAAAAATCCGATATATTATCTCTTTCGTTGCTAATCA
The DNA here is from genome assembly GCA_949673435.1 of Macaranga tanarius. Taxonomy (NCBI): domain Eukaryota; kingdom Viridiplantae; phylum Streptophyta; class Magnoliopsida; order Malpighiales; family Euphorbiaceae; genus Macaranga; species Macaranga tanarius. The sequence goes on along the minus strand of CATIWO010781540.1, from coordinate 3,313 downwards.
AGGCTAAAGATAGAGATGATTCTCTTAGAGATGTCCTACTCCTAGTAGGAACATTCGCTAGCTTAACTAGCCTGACTCTATCTGGCTAGACCTCACGTCCTCTGTCTCTACCTCTAGCCCTACTATGACCTTGCTCAACTCCTCTGCCTTGATTCCCTAATAATCCAACTCTAGTTCTTGCCATTTTCTAAAAATAAGATTACGGAACTTTAGTAATTCTCAGCGTCATCCTTAATATATTCATCCACAATTAATATCCACCAACTCAATATTTTTTATTGCCTAGAACTTATAACACAATATTTCTTAATGTCTGCAGAACCTAATAACCTAGGCTCTGATACCAAGTTAAAATGCCCCGACTACCATCAACTCCAATAGTACACATAACAAAGGAATTAATAATAATAAAGGCATTACTTCTATAATCAGAAGGAATCTCTTATCAATTAAAAATTTTAAACATTCTTAAACATCGATTTACAATAATTGCTGACCTTATATAAACAATTCATACAATCCATACCTAATCATTTCAATGTAACTGCAAAAACGTATATGTGGGTGGATATTTCTTAATTATCATATCTTTACTTCCTCTATTCTCAATCACAATAATAATAATAATAATAATAATAATAATAATAATAATAATAATAATAATAATAATAATAATAATAATAATAATATTTCTGGTCATAATTACTTCAAAACATAAAGAAAATGGCACAATTCACTTCAAAATAAATAACATCCCATGATAATAATAATCATCCATAGTATTACATAACCATCAACGATATAAAAGAATATATACATCATATAAAAAGGTGAGAGTACCAAATGCTAATGAGAATAATAACCTAATACATAGGTATCTATGAATATAGCATCTCTCTCTCTAGTAGTCGGAAGCTGACCTGCTCAACATGATGATGGTGGTGGTGGTGAACTATAAGCTCCAACCCTCGCCACACCCTCATAACCTCTCTAGCTGCTAGGCTAAAAAATATCCCAATGATAGCACAAAGGGTGTCTAAAGGCCTCTAGCCAAAAAGTCCAAAAAGCCAAAATATGCAGATATCAAATCCACATCACACCCAGGAGAGAGTGACCTAAAAGTCAGTGGAGGTGGCGTATAGAACGCGGAAGGTCATACAGATACCATCCAAATGCTCCTCTCGGATGGCATACAGACTGACCTTCACCTCTATGGGCTGAACCATAATATGAAACACTAACTCGGCATCGGTATCATGATGTACTATATATCATACAAGTGTCTCTGCCTCGGTGATCTTGTACACCATCGTGGCTCAGTATATTGCCATCTCTTCTTCCAGTGTTAACGACTATCCTAATATGTGAAAATCATTTTATAAAATAGTGATGAGTAATTTTATAAGAAATTATCCAGTGAGCAGTTAAAATATCTTTAGTTACAAATTATTAAACCAAAACCATTTGAAACTACTTTCCCAGTAATAATCTAAAAGTGTTTAAACTGCATAAATGAACATAATTATCGATAGAACCTTTCAAGAAATAATACTTTATTTTCACAATTCATTAAATACAATATTTCCATCACGAAAGAATTAATTAAAGATTCTCTTAAGTAATGCAAGTAAGAGCATAATAAAGATCTAAATTTTCTTTCTTAAAAGTTAAATCTCTAAACAAATAAGCATCCATGCTAAATCTTTATTCTAATGTAAATTCAACTTTAAACAATTTAAAAACAAATGAGGTCTAAATTCCTCAATCCATAAATCAATCAGAAAACTTATAAATGAATCATTAATAACATCATATACATGATTCGATTTCTTTATTAGTTATTCCATTCAGTGGTCTCAATATTAGAGAGTTCCATTCCTTTAAGCATTAATCAAATTTATTGCAATTTATATTGTCTCATTGGTTAAACATATACAATTGTTGTTATTAGAATATATATACATACGTCCCTCAATTCCTCCAAGAATTTACAATAATATACAAAATAATCTCTCTCATAACATCTTAATTCTTTTTCTCATGGCCCACACTGGCCAATTCACATGATCATTCATAAGATCATTCATAATACCTCGTATGCATACGGTATAACTATAAGTATTCGCCCTAAAGGTACCTCTGAATCTCTGTGTTGTCCCAAAGACAGTTATAATTCAAGTGGCCAACTCATCTCATATATACATATATAACCAACTCTTTACTTATCATCATATGGATCAATATAATCTTTATATAACATTCATATCATTAGTAAGGGTATAGTTATATCATTTCGATGTTCGTTTTCATACATTCACAGAATTTTTGAACTTTGACTCTCTTTTATATATAATTTAGTATCTTTGTCTGAGACTTATAAATCTCATTTCATTTCTTCAATATAAAGTGTTTTTAAATTATTTTTATGTTCTAGTACATTATACCAATGTTTGGTTCAAGATACCATTTGAAAAGTTGAAGTTTTAAGCCAAACGGGTTGCGAAATAGGGCACGAGGGCATGTGCCTCAGCCACAGAGGCATGTGCCTTTGTGCAGGGGCATATGGCATTACAATAGAGGTTTGTGCCTCTTTACAAGGGCACTAGCCTCTGCTACAGAGGCGTCCCCCTCCCTATTGAGCAGGCGTACGCCTCTACACTACTGGAACATGCAATTCAGGGAAATATTTATAGAAATTTTGACCCAAAACTCAATTTTACTATACCAGACGATCATATATCATGCATTTAACTTCAAAACACTATCAAGCATTCTTAAAATAGCTTATATCACCCTAGATCTAGAGAAGAGCAGCAAAAACCTAACATATAGATGCAAAAATGGCTTAAAATCAAGCTTGAATGGAAAGCCCACAATAATTCAGATCCACTCACTGATTTCTCCAGCCAAAATTTCAAATTCTTCAATGATTTTCAGAGAGTTTCTAATCTTCCTTTCTCCTTCTTTTCTTCTCGTCTTCTTCCTCTCCTTCCTGTTCCTCTTCTTTCTATTTTTGTCTTCTTCCTTCCTTACCTCTGGCCATCCCTCTTTTGCAGAACCAACACTCCACCCCCTTTCTTTCTACTTTAATCCCTCATCTTTCCTTCCTTCCTTTCTAACTTCATTTACTCACATTTATTTCAATTACATCCTAACATCCTTTCAATTACATCCTTCCAAATTTTCTATTTAATATAATTCCTTTACTTCTTTAGTCTCCATAATAATAAAATGACAATAATTACTCATAGTAATTTCAATTTAATCTTATTAAATTAAACATACTTAATTATCATTAACTTAAATAAATATG
>CATIWO010781398.1:0-11862 GCA_949673435.1 Macaranga tanarius | reverse complement strand
CAAACATTTTAAAATAGAATTGGTGAGTATAAAAATATTCAGTGAATGGATGATGTGTACAAATCCACAAGTGCACAGAATCGTATCAAGTAGTAATAAAGATATCGTCCCACAGAGATTGTAAATTGAATACTGAAATACTAACTATGTTCGTTTATTTAGAACCGAAATAGAGTTTAGATTCTTTAAAAACTAAAACCAAAACAAACTAAAGTAAAATTCAAATTCAAATAAATATTAAAAGCTAGGATTCTAATTCTCAAATTGGACCATTTCAAAAGATTGATTAACTAACTAGGTCTATGTTAATTCTAATTCATTTTGAAGAGATCTTAGGAATCATAGATCTTCCTCTCAGATAAACCTATAATTAAATCAGAGTTAATTAACACTAAGTTTACTGGCTCTCACCAACCTAATTTCTTTTAAAACTAATTTTAAAGCACTACCTTTTTAATCAATATTAATCAACTTAACTGTGTCTCAACTAATTAAGCAACTAATAGGTCATTGCCTAATCCTATAGAACCTATATCTCGATTAAGCCTATAGTGTTAATTCAATCTTAAGGTGATCAGGCCTAAAATAACATTAAGCACAACAATAACTAATGAATTAAAACTAACAACCTAACATTAATCATAATAAGCACATATGGTCCATTTAGAATAAGAACCCTAAAAAGAAATTTAGCCACTAATATTAAAAAGAAAGGAAAGAGATAAAGAGATGAAAAAAACAATTCTAATCATATTAAATAATAAGAAAAGTAACAAGAAAAACTCCCTTTCACCAAGGTGTAGAGATTACTTGTTCTTCATAATCTTCAAACCAAATCCTATTCTAATATGAGCAAAAGAAAAAACTAAATAAAAGTGTGTTGAAAAATAATTAAGAAAATAAAAATTTCAGAACAAGAACAAAAACAAGAACAGAATAAAAACAAAGAATAACCCTCAATGAAAAATAGATGGTTTTATTTAAAAGATCTAGTTTCCCAGTGAGAAAGGTCATTTAAAACCTTCCAAACTCTATCTAATCATAAGCTTAAAAGATGAGCTTCTATATATCCAAACTCCAGCTTCAAATCCACTTCTGATTGGCTGCCACATCATCATGCACGGGTGCGCAACAATTTGACACGCCCATGCCTCAAAATAACTCTGAATTGCTTGTAATCAGGCATGGTCATGCGCATGGGCGTGTGACTCCACACATAGGCGTGCGCATGGGCGTGTGCTCTGCAACCTGCTCTTTTTTAACTCAGACATGGGCATATGTGATTTCAGCATGGGCATGTGCCCTGATGCGAGGATAACCTTCTAATTTAAGCTCCAATCTTATCTTAGCTTCATTTATTATCTCTATCTTCTCCTAAATGTATCCTAAAACTAAAAACTAAACAAAAATTATCTATTTAACATAAAAGCACCTAAATTAAAATAAAATAACAAAACTAACTAAATTAACTAAAAACTAACTAAACAGGCATTTTTAAACTTAATATGCAATAAAATAGAGTGCTCAAAATATGTATTTTTCACACTCATCAAATTCCCCCACACTTGAGCCTTTGCTTGTCCTAAAGCAAAAATAAGAGAACAACCTATTTATACAAAGAACCAACATTATGAGTAGTTTTTAACTTGAGGAACCATTCTAATCTCCCCTTAATATAAAGTTTACGACTGAAAATTAAAGCAATAACTCATAACCAATAACATAATAATTACTAAGTGAAAAGCAAACTCCCTCGTTAAATTCATGAAAAAGCATGATTAACAATAAAGAAAAATGAAAGTAGGTATGAAACACTAACACTTAAGTAGTTATTTCATTAATAACACTTAAAAGGCACATAATTTATTCCTTAAAATTTTCCTATTTTGGTATCCCCCACCTTTTCATAGTACTCAATATGGATACCTTAACAAAGTCCTTTGGATACTCATACCCTTTATAGAGCATTGGAGTAGATGCACGAGTACATTTTACGCTCCATCTCGCTTAAGGAATTTTTTTTTTTATTAAGTGCCTCTGCACATATGAACTACATGAAATATTTAAATTGCTACAAACATCTTTCTCAACTATCAAGCATCCTAGTTCAATCACTCAATGAAAGAGTAAGCATTAGGTTCATTAAAATTTAAAAATTCTTAATCACAAGTTATTTCTCTAACTTAACAATCCAAACTAAGCATTAAAAGGAGATTAACACACTTACTCAAAAAAAAACATACCTAATGGTACTAACTCTTAGTAAAAATAGGCTCAAAAATTCAAGTAAAAGGTCTTTTATTCATGCAACAACAAACTAAAATGCAAAACACAAAATAAAAAAAACAAAAACAGAAAAATAAAAGGGAAAGAAAACCCCCCTAGTCAGATGTATTCGAAGACGAAGTCTCTGGAACTATGATCTCAATAGATGGCTCCGTTGATGCCTTAGTTCCTTTGTTTTGAGAGATCAATTATTTCAGCTCCTCTACTTTAGCCATGAAATTGTCCATCCTTGCATCTCATACAGTCTCATAAACTTAAAATTTGGTGATCACATCCATAATCATATGACCAACCCTTTGAATAGTTCGATTTGCCATATCTTTTATCTTCTTTTCGATTCTCTTAATACTTTCCTCAAATCTCTTCCTTTTTGCTGCTCTATTCTTTTTCTTTGCTTTAGTCTTACCATCCTTCTTATTTAATCTTGCATTCTCATGAGCTAATTAAGGTTTGACATCTTCTTCCTCCTCTTCACTGACATCATCAAAATTTTCTACCACCTTTGGTAGAGGAACATCTCCATGTCTCAAGGCAGTTTGACGCAGCTAATAGCATCTTCGATTGTCTACATCCTCTAGCCTTCCTAAATCTGTGATGATCTCAGCTCTGACCAGAAAATCCTCATCAAAGATCTCACGTTCCAATGGTTCAAAAAGGGCGAGTTTCCTTGGTATAAAGTGTATGGCCAAGCCCGTGATAATGTGGCTCATAGACATCAATGTTTTTCATCCCTTCACAACATGCCACATCGAACGAAATACAAAATATGTACTATTCACCCTACGGTTAGTAGACATACACCATATTAAGAACAATTCATCAGACATAACCTTTGTACTATCATTCCTACCAAAGATGGTGTGTACCATGAATTTATGCATCAGTAAATATGAGTGACTATCAATTAAACTACTGACAATTGTATCTCCATGACTTATTCTATCCCCTTTTGTAATTTCAAATAAAAAATCATTCATGTTAAATTCAGGAAGAGGTTGACAAATACCTCCTTCGGCAAAACCAAAAATTTCAGTTATGAGATCATAGTCAAACTCATATTCTTTTCCAAAAAATCTACATAAAAAAATTCTTTGCTCTTCATCTTTGATTTTTAAAGTATTGTAGAATTCAATGATCAATTCTAAAAATACATCATATTATATTATTTTCAACTTATACCAGCCTAATCTTTTGCACAAAACATTCACAAAATCATGCATTCTAATATCTTTCAAGATTTAATCATTTAAGTATTTAGGCATGCATATATGTCTTTTGCTGAGAGAACAGAATCTCTTACCTTCTTCATCTGAGAGAATAGGGAAAAAGGCATTGTACTTATCTTTGAGATCTGTTGGCTTAGATCTTATCTCCATTAGTGCCTTTCCTTTTGCATTTGACCTCCGACTATTACTAGACATGCTATTTGAACTCATTAGGTAGCAAGAAAAATAATTGTAGAGAATAAAGATGCAGAGAATTTAATTAAAAGAAAAGTGTAGAGAATGTAGAAGTTTTGAGAATCAAAACAATCCTATGGCTTTAAATAGAAGAATAAAATTAGAAGTTTACAAGGACTACATAACTCATCTCCTAATCCTATGTGAAAAGATAAATTTTATTGAAAGATAAAAACTAACTATCCTAATAAAAAAAGGACATTTAAATTAAAATCCTATAAACTAAAAACACTAAAATAATCCTAAAAACAATTGGAAAATAACAAAATTTAAATTAAAAAAAAATTATTTGTCCTCCCCTACACTTAAATCTTTCAATGTCCTCATTGCATGAAATTTGGCCAAGATTCGGGTAAGCATAAAAGCAGGTCACATGCCCATGCGCATGGGCGTGCCTACCTTGTACCTAGCACAGAATGAGCACACACGACCATGTACAATTTGCACATGGTCGTGCCTAAGTTGGCATGAAACAGGGCATGTTTGACATGCCCATGCCAAAAAATGGCATGGGCGTATCAAACACCTTCAAATGAGAAACCAATTGCAAAAAGTAAATTTAAAGACATTGGAATTTAAACAAAAACACATGTGATATATTTAATTAAATAATTTCATAAAAAACACAATTACAATAATAATCAAAACATAAAACATATATCAAACTTTAACGAAAAATAAAATACAAGACAAAATAACAAATCTAACACATAACTTAAACAACTACTCTTCTCAAAAGCTTCAATTGTTGTGCCCCGGGTCTTATGGAGGATAAGGAGGTGGAAAGAAGTTTTGCGATTGAAGGTATGCCATCAAGTTGTGGTTGATCCTGTTGATATCTTGACGCATATCAACTATGTTGGTGTTCATGCCATGAGCCATTGAAGTTAGCTCACCAACATTCGAATCGATCACTCCCACTTGTAGCTCCAAATCATCTAATCTTGGCATTACATCTTGTATGTCTCCACTTTCCTCCTCGTCATCCATCTGTTGTGGTTGCGGTGCATGAACGAGGTGGGGATTACCGTGATGATCTCTAGTAACCATGCCAATAGCTTCCATCATCATCATGTCAATCAAAGAATGACCCCTAAGTTTTTTAAAAGGCATATTATCAGAATCAAATCCAACATAACAAGCTATATTAGTAACCAATCCACCAATTTTGATTGCCCCCGCCATTTTAATAGCTACATCCTTCAACTTGAGTGCTATTGCATGACACACATCCAATTTCATATTGTAACACATGCAATACAAAATGTTCAACTCAGTTGTGGTTACCACATAATCACTATCCTTCTTAGGAAATAAGAAATGTGCCATCAACCGATGTAAATACTGTAAAGCCGGTGATTGAATTCAAGATTCTTTTGCCGCCCTAGCCTTATAAAATCCACTCCTTTGCCCTATAATCTCATTCCAAAATGCATGCCTATCATATCTAACCATAGCATTTTGATTTGCAGGAAAGTGAAACACATCATTTAACTCAAACAAACCTATGCTATATTCTTCATTTCCCAATCTAAAGGTCATCACTAGGGCTTGCTTATCAAAATGGAATGAAGATAGAAATTCACATATAGGCCTAACATAAGTTGGATATTGTAATAATACAAATGCTTCCCACCCCATTCTAGTGAGATACATGTTAACTTCATCCAACAGACCTATTTCTCTCAAAGCAGATGCACTCATATATTTGTTTGGCATAATTTTCCTAGAAAGTAATTACTCAAATTTCTTTCTTTGCCGCTTATGACCAAATTCAATACGGGTAGGGAAAGTTCTTACCATATTATCTTCATAATTGCCACTCGGATTGGTAGAGCTTCCCCCACATGTCCTTTTTGATCTTGGCTTTGCTTTTTTTATAGCATAAGTTTTCCTTCGTGGCTCTCTTTCTATGAGTGATTAATTGATGAAGAACTTGCTAAGTGATAATTTTGGCTAGAGGAATAGAAATGGTGTAGGAGGTTATGACAATGAAAAAATTGATATATGTGGGAAGAGAAGAGAAGAAGGTGGTGTTTATATAGAGAGAAGTGAAGATAAAAAAAAGATTAAAAATAGGGAATAGAAGAGTTGGAAATTTAGAAAGTAGTTAAAATTGAAGATTTCAATGAATTGAAAGTGGGAAATATTGGGAAATTATAAAAGTTATGGAGAATCGAAGAACCCTAAACATTGAGAAGTGGTAGTTATTAGGAAGGTGAAAAGGTTTTAGGAAATTGAAGAATTTCGAATTGAGCATTATTATTAAAAATACTTTTGTGTCATTTATTAAAGAAAAATCAATAGTGCACACGCCCATGCGCATGGGCGTGTGCCTAGTGCTGCCCGACTGTGGCAAGGCAGGCACGGGTGTGCGCCACACATGCATGGTCGTGCATGAATTGGCCCTATGCCTTTACCTAATGTCTCTAATGCGCGGCCATGCACGCGGCTGTGCCTGATTCGACCAATTTTTAACTTAATTTGGCATGGCCATGCGCATTGGCGTGCCAAACCATAAAATTTCTACTCTATGCTTACGAATCAGGTTGCATGACTATGTAACAAGGTGTGCAACCTATCTATTTGATCAAAACAAGAAAAATTATAGAATTTAAACACACATCATGTAATCACAATCACTTAGTTTCCACACAAATATACACTTATAACTTCTTGTGCTCCTCTTCTTCTTCAAATTCTTATTTCTTTTAGATTTTCTACTCTTCACTTCCTACAAAACAGAATACAAAGAAAACTTAAAATATCAAAATATATGAATAAAAAAATAAAGAAAATAAAAAAGAAAGAAAAAGGAAAACTTGGTGGAGCTCCCAAAAAGCGCTCTTTTCAGTCTATGAGGTTAGACCATCATGATCTTTAGAGTATTGAATCAACTAAAAAGGCTAATTGGCGAAAGTTCTCCAATGTGCCTCTATGGTAGATTTTTAGTATTTGCCCATTAACTTTGAACTTTTCTTCTTGAGTGTTGCAAACTTTCACAGCTCCATAGGGATAGACATGGCTCACTATAAATGGTCCCGACCATCTGCTCTTGAGCTTCCTTAGAAACAATCTGAGTCTAGAGTTGAATAGCAATAGTTGGTCTCTTTCTTAAAAACTTTTAATCTTCATCTTGGCATTATGCCATTTCTTTGTACGTTCTTTGTAAATTCTGGAGTTTTCATATGCCAACTCTCTTATATCCTCCAATTCAATCAATTGTAAAAGTCTCTTTTCTATGACTTTATTGCAATCGTAATTCAAAGCCTTGATTTCCCAGTAAGCCTTATGCTCAATTTCAATAGGAATATGACATACTTTTCCATACACTAACCTATATAGAGACATTCCAATAGGTGTCTTATAAGTTGTTCGATATGCTCACAAAGCATCATCCAACTTCCTTGCCCATTCTTTTCTTGACTTGCTCACTTTTCTTTCAAGAATCTGCTTCAACTCTCTATTACTTACTTCTACTTGTCCACTTATTTGGGGATGATATGGAGTGGCTATCTTATGTTTAACCCCATAACAAGCTAGCAATGCTTTTATATTTTTGTTACAGAAATGTGTTCCACCATCACTTATGATAGCTCAAGGCATTCCAAACCTAGCAAAGAGTTTGCTTATGAATTTACAAACTACTCTTGCATTATTTACTGTACAAGCTTGAGCTTCCACCAGTTTGAAAACATAATCTACACAAAGAAGTATGTACTTATTTCCATCTGAAATAGGAAATGGTCCCATGAAATCTATGCCTCATACATTAAATATTTCTACCTCAAGAATTCCCGATTGGAGCATTGCATCCTTCTTTTAAATGTTTCCACTCATTTGACATGCATCACAACTGATTACATACTTTCTAGCATCATGAAAAAGAGTAGGCCAATAGAACCCTACTTCAAGAACTTTTTCAGTACTTCTTTGTGGACTAAAATGACCACTACTAACCATTCCGTGACAATGCTACAAAATTGAACCGGTTTCTTCATCTCCTACATATCTTCTTATTAAACCATCATTACATAGATTCTAGAGATATGGATCATCCCACAAATAGTACTTGGAGTCATGAATGAGCTTCTTCTTCTGTTGACTATTGAATTCTTCTAAAAAATTTTCATTTGATACAAAGTTAGCTATATCCGCAAACTATGGTACATTTAAACTTTGGATTGCTAATAACATCTCATCTGGAAATAGCTCCTGGATAGGTTCTTCCTCTTCATTGCCTTCTTGCTCTAACTCTAATCTTGAGAGATGATCAGCTACTACATTCTCTGATCCCTTCTTATCTTTAATTTTAATGTCAAACTCTTATAAAAGCAGCACTCATCATATGAGCCTTGGCTTTGAATCCTTCTTGTTCAAGAGGTATTTCAACGCTACACGATCTATATACACAATAATTTTAGAACCAAGTAAGTAAGATTGAAATTTATCAAAAGTAAAAATTACTGCTAGCATCTCCTTCTCAGTTGTGGCATAGTTGAGTTGTGTATCATTCAATATTCAGCTTGCATAATAGATGACATGAAGTTTATTCTCCTTCCTTTGGCCAATTACAGCTCCTATTGCATGATCACTTACATTACACATCAATTCAAATGAAAGATTCCAATCTGGTGAAACAACTATGGGAGCTGTTATCAATGCTTCCTTCAACCTGTCAAAAGCCAATTTACAATCATTAGTAAAGTCAAAAGAAGAATCTTTTTCAAGTAATTTACAAAGAGGTTTAGATATTTTTGAGAAATCCTAGATAAACCGTCGATAGAATCTTGCATGGCCTAGAAAACTTCGAATTCTTTTAACATTTGTTGGGTATTTGAGCTTTTCAATGGTCTTCACTTTTGCTTTATCCACTTCAATACCTTATGCTGAAATCTTGTGCCCAAGAACGATTCCTTCCTCCACTATAAAATGACACTTTTCCCAATTCAGTACTAGGTTTGTCTCTTCACACCTTATAAGAACTTACTCCAAGTTTTTCAAGCATTCTTCAAAAGAGCTGCCATAGACTAAGAAATCATCCATGAATACATCTATAATGTCTTCTATCAAATCTGAGAATATGGCCATAATGCATCTTTGAAAGGTCGCTGGAGCATTACACAATCCAAATGGCATCCTTCTATACATAAATGTGTTATAGGGACATGTGAATATTATTTTCTCTTAATCCTCTAGAGTAATTGCTATCTAATTGTAGCCCGAATAACCATCTAGGAAATAGTAGAAAGCATGTCCTGCTATCCTATCCAACATCTGATTAATAAATGGTAGTGAAAAGTAATTCTTTCTAGTAGCTGAATTCAGCTCCCTATAGTCAATGCACACTCTCTATCCAGTCACTACTCTTGTAGAAATCTGCTTACCTTTTTAATTTTCTACCACAGTCATTCCTCCCTTCTTTAGTATACACTGTATAGGACTTACTCATGAACTGTCTGTGATTGGGTAAATAATTCTAGTATCTAGTAGCTTAACCACCTATTTCTTCACCACTTCTTGCATGTTTGGATTGAGCCTCCTTTGCCTTTTAATTGTTAGCTTATATCCTCCTTCCATTAGAATTTTATGCATGCAATAAGATGGACTTATCCCTCTTATATCCAAAATTTGCCAACCAATTGCTCTTATTCTTCTCTTAAGCATCCTCACAAGCAATTCCTCTTGGTCTTGGGTGAATTTAGAGGATATAATGACATGTAAAGTTTAGTTCTCTCTAAGAAAAGTATACCTCAAATGTTGAGGTAAAGGTTTTAAATCTACATTTGGTGGTTTAATGGTTGATGGTGGTGTAGGTTCAGTGTTTGGTAATTGAATTTGGGAAAAATGAGTTTGGTTCTTAAGGTAATCTTCATCTTGGAGGGTTTGTACCTGCATACACTTCTCAATATACTTTAATTCATCATACTTTGCTAACCTCATTCGTTCGACTTCAATCATGCATTCATCCAAAATATCAACTCTAAAGCACAAATCACTTTCAGAAGAATGTTTCATATATTGATAGATATTGAACTTACAACTTTCCTTACCTACTCTTAGAGTCAAAGTTCCATCATATACATCAATAATTGCCTTGGCAGTGTAGAGGAAAGACATACTAAGTATTAATGGAATATCTTTATTTTCCTCAAAGTCAAGAACGACAAAGTCCACTAGAAAAATAAATTTTTTAGCCCTTACAAGCACATCTTCCACTATTCCTTCTAGTTCCTTTACTGTCCTATCTACCAGTTGTAGATGGATATTTGTTGGTTTTACTTCTCTAAGTCCTAATTTCCTATAAATAGACAAAGGCATAAGATTAATGGAAGCACCTGAATCACACAAAGATTTTTGAAATGATAAATTCCCAACGGAACATGGAATAGTAAGACTCCCTGGTTGCTTCCTTTTTAAAGGAAGTTTATTTGAGATGATGGCACTGTACTCCTTTGTAAGTGTGACTGTCTCGAACTCCTGTAACTTCTTTTTGTTAAAAATCAGCTCCTTCAAAAACTTTGCATACTTTGGCATCTGAGCTAGACATTCCACCAAAAGCATATTGATATAAAGTGTCTTGAATCTTTCCAAAAACTTTACAAATTGCTGATCATGCTCCTTTTTCTTCCACCTTTATGGATATGGTACTGGAGGTTCATATGCCCAAATTGGTGGTGACTTTGCCTTTTTTTTGTTCTCCTCCTTCACTTATGGTTCTTCTGGTGTCTCAACCCTCTCATCATCCTATTCTTTCTCTCCTTCATTCTTCTTTTCTTTATACTCCATTGTAGCCTTAGGGGTTTGGATCTCTGTACCACTTCTTAAGGTGATAGCCTTTACTTGCTCTTTTTGATTCTTCTCTATATTGCTTGATAATGCACCTTAATTTCTTGTTGACAAGGAATTTGCTAGCTGCCCCATTTGTACTTCTAGATTATGAATAAAAGAAGAATGATTTAGGATCATTTGCTCCATTCTCTTTTGAGCTTCATCTTGCTGGCTCATCTTTGATGACATCACATCCATGAATTTCTCCATCTTACTCTCCATTGAAGTTCTAAAGGATGAACCTTTGTCTTAGTGAAATTGAGGTTAAGGTTATTGTGCATTCTGTCCTCCAAATCCTAGTGGTGCTTATGGTTTCCACTGGTTGTTCCCTTGATTGCTCCAAAAGAAATTTAGATAATTCCTCCAACTTGAATTGTAGGTATTGCCATAGACTTAGTTTTGAGGTCCTTTGAAGTTGCCCACATAGTTGACTCCCTCTATAGTCATTCCTTGCATCATTTAATATTCTATGGTAGGATGACCTCCTTAGCATAGTTCATATGAGGAAGACAATGTAGATACTGCATTCACATTTACTTTGTCCATCCTTTTTATTAGAGCATCAAGCTTTGCATTCAACATAGTAAAATTGTCCACTTCTATCGCTCTAGCTTTCTTTGTAATGGTCCTCTTATTCGACCATAAACTTTATGTATTAACCATTTCTTCAAAGAGATCCAAGGCATCTTTTGGTGTCTTTGACATGATAGTACCTCCAGCTACTGCATCAATATTGACTCTGACCGCCCTTATAAAATGATGGCACTAAATCCCATATAGGAATTAATTAAGATGGACACTGCTTCTGAAAGTCCTTGACTCTTTTTCAGCATTCATAAAATGTTTCATCATCTCTTTAAAAGAAAGAGTTAATCTCATTTGTGATCCTCAACAACTTTGCAAGTGGTAAGTATTTGTTGAAGAAAGCTATGTAGAGCTCTTGCCAAGTATTGATGGAGTTAGGTGGCAAACTTGTAAACCATCTCTTTGCTCTATCCATAAGAGAAAATAGAAAGAGAATCAACCGGATTGCATCACGCTATACTCCATTCATCTTAAAGGTAGAATAATACTCCAAGAATCTAGACATATAACCAAATGGATCCTCATATGGTAGTCCATTGAATGGTGAATTTTGGATCATTTGGATCATTGCCGGCTTGATTTCAAAGTTGTTTGCTGCTACCGCCGGCCTTATAATTGGTGTTTGATCACCTTGCACATTCGGACTCACGAAATCTCGCATGGTTCTCTAACCATTCTGAGGATTTTGAAGAACTTGTTG
>CATIWO010781243.1:0-27955 GCA_949673435.1 Macaranga tanarius | reverse complement strand
TGTCTAGTTTATATTAAAAATAGAATCAAGTAATTTGGAATTTTGTGGTGAGAGTTATTCACTCTCATATCTAGCAAGGTCAAGCTGTTTTTCTGTTTTAAAAAAAAAATACATATAATTTGTTAATTGTTTTTCTTGTTTGAATGAAATGATAAATTAGATGAATAATGAATGTGCATGGTATCTATAAATAGGTATTTATACTATTATGGATTATATAATTTAAGCATATGTGTGGTTTGTTTTAGGCCTCGTGTTGTGGGTCTCACATTCATACTTCACTTTCCACCATTTCTAACCAATTCACATTCTCAACGAGTATATTTATATATATACATTTCATTTCATTTCTCATTCACAATATATATATACTTCACAACATTATTCACAATTTCCATTCAATAGTTATATTCACCACACAACATATATATACCTCAAAATATCATACACAACTTGCCTCATTTATTCGTAACACATACTTCTTTTATTCAATCAATCTTCAATTCATCATATTTATTCATAGCAATATATATATATACATTTCATCACATGATTGCCCAATTTATTTTAAGCGATAATATTCATATATTCAAGAGAATCAATATATATATATATATATATATATATATATATATATATATTCATTATATTAATAATCACTTACTCAAGAGGGCTTCAACTCCTTCAAAGGCAAACTCTCATAGTGAGTAGTGCCTCCCACATCCATATCCAAGCCTACACACAATTCATACATTAATATACTTAGCAAGCATAATTATCGTATTCAACTTAACTAAATTCCACTAAGTGCAGCCTCATACTTCAAGTTCAAAATATCCAAATAATTCACACACATATCCAAAAATCATAAAAATATTACAAGAGGTAGACCTATGAGTCTACTTCAAATATCAACTAGAATTATTGAATTTAGAGGTGTGTGGAATTAATTATGGATTTTTGAATAAAATCAGGTACAATAGGAAAACAGAGTGATAGCTTAAAGCACGAAAATGTCCAGCTATTTCAGACACCCTAAACGGTAGAATTTGGACTTCCTTAAAACATAAGAGTTGTAGTAGACTCTCTAAGGTTTCCAAAACATTAAAGTTTGCCTCAATCAGAGGTCTATAACTCAAGATATGAAGAAAGCAAGATGACTATTGCAACAGCAAAACAGAACCCGAAATTACAACCTTCAACCCTAACTTCAGTAAATCAAAATAAATATATGGCTTACCTAATTGATGCTCTCAATAGCTCCTAAATCTCCTTCAGCTTCCCAAAATAATTATTAGATGTATAGAGAATTAACAAAAGCTCTCAAGCTCAAAACCCTTCTTTTCTTCTTCCTCTCAAAAATTTTCAAAACCCTCTACACTAATTACTAATATATAATCACATAAATAATTTCACAAATCATAATTTGACAAATAAAGCCTAAGGTGTCCCTCCACATAAAGCATGTTTATCTCTTAATAAAATAACACTACTACTTTTAATTAAATATACATATATATACCACCAAATCTCTACACACCCTCAAACAACTTGAATTTTACACAATAAATCCTCAACTTTCTAATGTGATAAAAAAGGTCCAAAATTAACTTACAAATACACTCCTCTCTACCAAAATATACATGTCAATTTATATGCAATTAAAAACTCTACTAAATATATCACAAGAATATAATGCATATACAGTGCATATAAGAATGCGGGTGTTACATACATTGCGCCATGGTAATATATCTCTTCCCTGCATACCATATCCAGTATTTATTTGTCCTGACAGTCTTGCCGGTGGTCTAACCAATGCCTGACTTCCCTGAGGTTGATTTCCACTTCCTGACCTCACATTGCTTATGGAATAAGAAAAGAATCTCGATCGTCGTTCCTCATTCCTTCTCTAGGGTTATCACGATGACTCGGGCTGCTAATTTCGTTGGGTCTGAGTCGAAGCTTCAAATTCTTTATCGAGCTTTTCTTGCTCCATTGCTTTCTCGACCTAACCTTGAAATGTAGTTCTAGCATACAAGTTCAGCTTTCCTCTAAAGGATATGTGCAAACCTTCCTTAAACTTCTCGCTCTTCCTCTCTTCAGTAGGATAAATATCCTTGGCATATTTGTAAAAATCCTCAAATTTATCGATGTACTCTCTCACACTCATCGATCGTTGCACAAGATTGATGAATGCAACCATCTTCTCTTTTCGATAACTCTTCATTAGGTATTCTCTACGAAACTCTTCCTGGAACACTTTCCAGTGCAAGGCCTCCCTATGGAGATTTTGAATTTGAGTCAGCCAATCATCGGCTTTATCGAACATCAAACTATATACGTTGCTCATCTTTTATTTATTGTTAAGCTGCACAGTCATAAAAGCCTTCTCTGTGGTCTTGATCCATTTATCAGCCTAACCTGGATCCAACGTGCTATAAAAATCATACGCTTCATACTTCTTTGCATGCTCAATCATGTCTCCAGGTCTTTTATACTTTTTTTTGTCTCTTTCGGCCAATGTCGTGGCCATAGTTTGTGCTAATTCTACAACATCCATATACATCATTTGTGGTACTGGGTTAGTTACATTTTCAAACACCGGCGGTGGTTGCGGTCCATTTCGTGCTCGCCTCAGCACATTAAAATTTAATATTGTCGTTCTCGACATTGAACTACCCTGTTTACTCTCTGTACCACGTGCATGTCCATCACTTCTTTCGTTGCTA
This sequence comes from Macaranga tanarius, assembly GCA_949673435.1. Classification (NCBI taxonomy): domain Eukaryota; kingdom Viridiplantae; phylum Streptophyta; class Magnoliopsida; order Malpighiales; family Euphorbiaceae; genus Macaranga; species Macaranga tanarius. The sequence continues at coordinate 25,223 of CATIWO010781243.1, read as the reverse complement.
ACAGAGGCTTCAGATGGAGTTTTATTTCACGGCGTATTCCCACTTCGATTCGTAACCTCACCCCTCTCTACTATATCCATTATACCCATTTGGGCACCTCAGCCCTTACCTCGGCCTATCGGTCTACCTCTAGGTCCACCTTGAGCGCCTATACCACCTCCTCTAGTTTTGCCATCACTTAACTTCCTGTAATTCAAAATTAATCTGTTCAGTACTTTTAAATCTCCAAGTATAACATCATCAATCCTTTCCTTTTATTCATCATATAAGTACCATTGAAATTATTAAATTTCATAACTTAAGCTCAAAGGTTATGGATAACACTGTTCATAGTGACTAAGGTTTCAAAATTAATAATATTCCTATATTAATAATCTATAACCTTTTATATCTAGACTCTTCACAACCTAAGCTTTCAAAACCTAGTCTCTAATACTAAAAATTATGACAGTCCTCCCCACTGGCACCCATATAAATTAGATTCGAGGATAGTCTATCACGTGCAGAGTATCAACGTGATGAAGCGTCACTTATAGAATACATAATCACTCTGACTCATCCAAACATGTATTTTTGGGGTTAACAACTTATTTGCTAACCATTCAAAACTCACATTTATGATAACCATATAAATACATCAACCAACATTTAGATAACAACATCAAATGGCAAGAAAGTATAATAATATACATAAATATTGTTCAACAGAGAGGGAAGATACATGGAGAGGGCTATCGAAAATATACAAATAATACACTAAAATATCAAAATAGCCCAAAAAGCCCTAAGGGTGGTAGCCTAACCTACCCTAGGATGATCTGCCCATACATATGTATACCCAAAATAACAGCTATCATCCTAAACACATAACCCTCATCCGGTAAAAAGAAAGTTGGTTCAGCAGCAGTGGCTAAATCCAAGATAAAGTGACTTGAACATTGGGGTCAGTCACGCAGAAAATGACGATAACATTTATATATCCATCCTCAACTTTAAACCTCCAAGTGCGGGTTCTGTATCGTAACGCTATCAGCTCTGTGGTCACCTGAAATGATAAAACCGCATATGGGTCGTGGCGAATATAATAGATAATCTCAGTCTCCTCTTCCTGAACGTCTAACGTCTGAAAAATCCAGCGTATTGCCATTGTACTGTACAACTATTTATAGGCGACTAAGCTGAAAGGAAAACAGATTTTACAAAGGGAGTGGTGAGTATTTTCGTAGAAAATACTCAGTGAACAGACTAAATAAACACTCCCGGTAATTAATTAAGCAAGTAATTCAAATAATAATAATAAAGAAAAATAATTTTTAAATAATATACATTCCAAACATGTATATCGTATCACAATCGAATCATTTTAATGACATATAATTAAATCACAATTTAATTTATTTGAACAGTATATTTATATTTAATATATATTAGGTTGCTATCAATGTGGTGGGTACCAGTCAGCATATTGAAGGTTCAAATTAGGTATGCATACCGACATAAATAAACTACTAGGATTAACCCCAAAGGCTTTTATAATCTCGAGCGTTGTCCCAAAGACAGTAATCATAAATCTCTTAATTATGTATCACAGATATAAGAATTAACAACTTTACGTGAGTAACTATGTCCCGGATACAGTCTTACGTCTCACCGAACCCTGTCGTACTCCGGGTACGGTCTTACTGCAACCTTTTAAAATTAACCACATTTTCAATATATATATATATATATATATATATGCATACTCTATGAACATCGGAATGGCTTTAATCTTTACCTATTCCCACTAAAACAACAATAATAATAATAATAATAATAATAATAATAATAATAATAATAAAGTGGTATTTAGCCTTATATTTATTTATTAGTAGAAAGAATTATAAAAGTGATATTTTATATTAAAACACCTTCAATAGTTTTATTATTTTGTCAAATCAAGTACAGTATGCGTAGAAGGAAGAAAATATAATGTAAACTAGTTGTAAATTATTGTAATGTAATTAGGGGAGAGCAAAAATAATCGAAAACCGAACTGATTGGTTCGGTTCAGTTTTAAGAAATAAAATATTACTTTAGTTTAAATTGAATTAAACCGAAATATGTTCGGTTTGATTTTTAGAGTAAAAAAATATATTAAACTGAACCGATTTCATAGTATATTCTAAAATTTTATATATATCTATAGAGACTATAGTCCGGTTTGATTGGTTTATTACTAATATTTTAAATTTTATAATATTAGTTTCTAAATACATAAAACTCTTAAAAAAATTATTTACCACAAAAAAAATTCTAACTAAAAATTTAAATATATTTTAGAGAATCGATTTATTTGATTTTTTAAAAAATTAATAAATAAAATAAATATAAAAATTAACATTAATATATTTTGTAACTCTTATTAGAATATTGTAAAATTACATAAATAAAATAATTTTAAAATTAAAAAGGTGAAAAGAAAGTAAAAAAGAAAAAATATCTGAACCGAAAATAATTCGGTTCGATTCAACCCATATTTTGGTTCGGTGCAATTTAGTTTTAGGCATTTTTAAATCGAACTGAACCGACATTTGCTCACCCCTAAATGTAATTGTTAAATTTTGGGTTTAATGATTTTAAAGTTATATATATAAATTAGTCAAATTAAATGACATTAGCCCCTTATTTGGTTCAATTGCATTAAGTAATTTATTTTATTTTCAAATAAATTTTAAATAGAATTTATTTGTAAATGAATTCTAAATTCATTTAAAATAAATATAATTCATTTAATAAAAATTGATTTAGAATTAAACAATTACACAAATTTAAAAAGTTGGAATTGAAAATAAATTTTACAAACTTTTCATTTAGAGTATGTTTGGTATAAATGAATTTTACGAAATTTTGTGGAATTTATTTACAATTTTAAATGAAAGGTGTTTGATTTAAATAAACATGTTGTATAATTTATTTGCAATTTCAATTTTTTAAATTTATGGAATTGATGCAAATTATAACAAAATGGTTAGAATTTTCTAAATGAATTCCACAACTTTTGAGTATATATTTTTAAATGACTAAAATATCCCTCCTTATTTTTATTTTCAAAAGTATATTTATATTTAAGAGGGTATTTTTTGACCAAAATTTAACATTAACTATAATTCTAGATTTATACCAAATACATTATAACAAAATATGAAATTCATTTGAAATAAAATCCTTAAACTATTCATTTAAATCAAAAGCATTTCATTGATAAAAATTAATTTATTCTATTTAGAATTCATTTGAAAATGAAATGAATTTTTTGGTAGAATTGACCTAAACATTATGTTAAACCAAACACAATCACTTCATTTTGCAAATGAATTTTATAAAAGTTTGTAAAATTTATTTGAATCAAACAAATCCTAAATTGCTGTTTTTTTTTTTTCAAATACAATGAGATAATAATATTTGTACATTTTTACACACACTTTTTAATTGATATTATTAATTATATTAGTTTTTATTTTGGTAAAAAAACACATAATTAATTTTCGTTGGTTTTTATATTTACTAAAAGAAAAAAAAAACTTCCCTCAATAATTATCTGATCCAAATATATATTTTATTTATGGGTTAAGAAAAAACAAAATATTTTTTTTCCTATTCATTCAAGGCCAAAATAAAATCAAATTTATAAAATTCTCTGCAAAATAGAAGAAAATACAGTTATATATACACATACACACACAACAGAACTACAGAAGTCGTTATAATTAAGCACTTTATGCTCTGACAACGGATAAGAGAAAAAAACAAAGGGTTTTATTTCACGCATCGAAGCCAAACAACCGAAAAAATAAAAGCTATCGACTGCCGTGTCTCCGCCGCTACACCGCCGCCGCCGTTCGTCTCCGCCGCCGTATCTCCTTCTCGTAACCCTAACCAATTTCTCTTTCATTAGCTTTATTCATTTCGCCTCCTAACCTTAAATTCCTAACCCTAGCAGAGATAAAATTTTTTTTTTACCTTCGTGACATTGTTAATGAAAAGCATTGGAACGAGAGTGTTGACTCTGGTGTTTAAGGCATTGAGTGTGTTTAAGTGAAAATTGGATGATAAATTATGTTATAGAGTGGAGCCGCTGCTTTTCTTTTGGCTATGGCTCAACAATCCTCGCGTCTACATCGATTGCTCACTCTGTTAGATAGTATGTTTCTTAACTGTCTCTTTTTTATACGTTCATTTTTGGATCTGATATGATTTTGCTGCATTTTGTGTAATGGTTACGTGAATTATTGGTTTTGTCTGATTGTTTTTAAAAGCTGGTTCCACACAAGCGACTAGGTTTACTGCAGCAAGGCAAATTGGGGATATTGCGAAATCACATCCTCAGGATTTGAACTCGCTTTTGAAGAAGGTACATTCAGAACTGTTGTGCTGTTTCTTTTTTAATTGCTAATGTCGAAGTTATTAAGTTGATAATGAAAAAAGTCTGGGAATGCCTGGGATTGGGTTTTGGTTGTCGGTTGTAAGTTGGTAGAATGTGTATACTCCTGGAAATGGTTAATGAAGCACTGTAGTTGGTGAATAAGTGCTAAGAACAAGAAAGAAATTGCTGAGTTGACATCAACCTTCTAATTGAACACCTATAATTCTGTTAGATATAATTTTAGAAAAATATCTACATACTTGGGTGTTTATAGACTGTATAAATTATAACTTATCCTGCTTCTATTATGTCTAGGATTCAAAGTCTCAGACTAGGAAAAACTTAAAACATACTGAATAGAAAGTAATCTATACTGGGTATAAGTTAAATGGTTTCTAAGAGTTGTGTTGCTGCCTAGGGAACTAATTTTTTGACAATAAATTTGACTCAGGTTTTAAAGAACTAATAGTTTGCCAGTCATGATGGAGCTGCTGTGTCACCTTTTGTTTGAATAAATGCTATTTGTTTTTGTCTTTATAGTTAATTGAGCGTTAACTGGGGAGCCAATTCAGGATTTCTTAGCCAAGAGATGACTCGGATAGCATTGAGCTAAGGATCAGTGTTATATTTGTTCTGCTGTGTTAAATTTACTTTCCTTGCCTATCCCCTAGGTGCTTTATTTGTCTGCTTCCTGTGTATATGTAATACTTGGTACACTAGTAGCAATCTGTAGAAAATTGAATTGGAAATCTTCTAGATCTCAATTTTTTTATGCTATAAACGTCGCACAATTATTTGTTATTTGCTTTACTGTTGAGTGAAGCATGTGTGATTAATTTCAGAACTAGCTTAGACTCAAGCTGCATTTGTTTTTCCTATAATCTATGCAAATTTTATGTAGTGATTCTTTCTTTCATCAATATATTCATTCAGGCTTGTTCCATATATTGTATTAGTCCTTCTCTTCAACTATGCTAGGTATTAAGAAGCATTTTCTTTGAGCTGCTCTTGAACATTTATGTTGGCTGGTAATAGTGGATAAGCTGAGTGTGGAATGTTTCTATAAACATTTGTCTTCTTCTGCCTTTTTCTGCTTGTTAACAATTTATTGTGCATTCTCTAAACATCTTTTTCTATGGAAATAGGTTTCTCAATATCTCCGTAGTAAAAACTGGGATACAAGAGTTGCTGCTGCTCATGCAATTGGGGCTATTGCTTTCAATGTCAAGCACACATCTTTGGCTGAATTTTTTGCTTCCATAGAAATGAAGATGTCTGAGGCTGGGATTTCAGGCGTTGTTGAAGATTTGGTCGCATGGCCTGATTTTCATTCTAAGATCACATCAAGTGGTTCATTTAGAAGGTTGTTATGGGGATTTTACATATGCTGTTGTATTTGTCTACTGGACTCGGTTACTTTTGGTACAAATTAATAACAGCAACATGTGACCTTTCTATGCATACAGTTGATATCTATCTTTAGAAATATTTTTGAGTCGTAATTTTTTTTGTACTTGATGTACTCACGTTCATTTTCTACCCTTACTGTTCAAACAGTTTTGACATAAACAAAGTGTTAGAGTTTGGTGCTTTACTGGCATCTGGAGGGCAGGTATGTTATTTCTTCTATTTTTAGGAAATTGTTTTGTTCCTTTATTCCATTTTGTTCTGTTATTTTTCTCCTTTGCTGCTAAGATCTGCTTGCTTTTATTTTGGTTTGCTTATTTTGTCTTTTTTTGTTGAGAAAAATGCAAAAAAAAAAAGGGTTTTGCTATGAAGCAAAGTGTGAACTGCCACTTGCTTACTAGAAATCAAAGCATTCTGATTTAATGCAAAACTTATATGCTTTAACTTCTGAAGGAATGGAACTTTTCTCAGCTTGAAAGTTTGGAAATTGGAATGCCAGTAGAGATGCTAGATGTGTGGGATGTCCATTATGTAAAAGGATGAATTTTCTTTGTCTTTGTGTTTATAGATTCATAAGTTGTCAAACACAAATCTTATGGTAGTTTTCATGAATTTTGGATCTGTTCATGAGGGGAAAGAACATCTTTCTCTACTTGAATTTCTCAGCCATTGCAACATGCAGTTCTGCATGTCTAGTATCACTACGTGATATCATATGTTTACTGTTGAAATATTTTTCTCGTCCCAAGAGGCAATACTTGACCTGAATTTTTTAATCTTCTAAAGGGGCCCTAACGTCTTATTTTATCCCTCATTGTTTGTCTTTCTAATACGTTGATGTTATACCCTTTTACATGGTGAAAAATAATATCTCATATGGAGCAACTACTTTACAATTTTAAGCTTTTAGGGGGATGAAATAGGTCTAGAGATTTATTATTGCAAGTAATGCATGGATAATTCAAATGTAAAGTCGGATGACCAACTTAATGCATTTATTTGTACTACTATGTTGCTAAATAATTCTTTTAATTTAAAAATTGTAATTTTAATTTGCAAAAAGCAGGGAAAGGAATATGATTTAAACTGTATTTTGAGGAAAGGAAATAGTAGCCATGCTATCATCTGTATGTAGAGCATCAAATTTGGTTTATATGAACTTGTACTTGCAATCACCATTGATCCATTTGAGTGAGAGGGCTCATTGGGAATTCGCCCCTCTCCCCTTTTTTCCTAGCAATGCCATTCAGTGTTATTCTCAGCATTGTTATCATCATCCTTGCCATCATCATTATTGCTCCTCTTTCAGCAGTTGCTGTGTATTTGTTTGGCTTTTGCTTCTAAGGGGTCATGATATTAACGATTGATTATTGCATGGCATAGGCCAGCTTGGTGCTGTTTCCCCTAAAATGTTTATTTTCTTATATGTAAATTATGTCTGTTTTAATGCAGGAATATGATATTGCAAGTGATAGTTTCAAGAATCCAAGGGAGCGATTAGCTCGCCAAAAACAGAATTTGCGACGTCGTCTAGGTTAGTAATTTACACATGCTGCTTTATACGAAGTTGAGCTGATATTTTTGTAGATCTATATGGTTTAATTGCAACAAAATTTATTTAGCATGAATTCATTTGACTTTGCCCTGAATTAATAATAGCAGGAAAAAGGTTTTTTTTTTTTTTTTTTTAAAAAAAAAAATTGAAGAGGGGGATACCATCAGAAAATTTCCTTATCTATGTGGCTTTGCAATATGATTAGTTGATGCCTTGATTTCTTTCTAGACCATTTTTGGCTAGAATGTGATGCCAAAAATGCCTCAATTTCACAGACAGGATTGCATGTGCTTATATCAATAATTGTGAATTTATAAGGTAATTCAGGGGTTTGGTGTTAGGGCCTTAGAGATAATCATGGTCTGAAGCTGAACTCAATACTGGATTTTCCGGGCATAGAGAGGTTTCATCTTTTTGTTGTTTTCAATTTACTGATTTTTCTATACTAATTTTTTTGTGGACTTGTTTTCCATGCCATTCTACTATCAATGGTAATTGATTTTTGCTGATGGCAATTAGTGAATTATAATGGATTATTTAGAATTTTCTTTCTTAATAGAAGTTATCATTCCTCTTTTTCCATCAAAAGGTTGAATTATCTTGAACTAAAGGATTTGAAATATGATATTGTTAATTGTCTTGTCTCTTTGCTAGCAATGATTTTGCACGACCATCTATTAATGAGGTTGTAAGTGTATTGACCTCATCCAGCTGTTCTCTTTACTGTCCATCTATTCCCATAATAAAGTTGAGTAGGTTATCTCAAGTTTCCTGCTTTCCCGAAGGGATGTATCATGCAGCTAAGACAATAGTTACATGTTTTTCCAATATGGTTAGTTGTGTGAAAGAAACTCGAGGTTACAAAGAGTGAATCTTGCTATTAATTGGCTAGTTGTGGACATTCTTTCAATTGTTAGTTTCTCTTTGTAATTGCAGGTGCTTTTTTTTTTCTTTCACAGTTGCTTTCATTTGTTCATCAGAGATGGTGAATTTTCTTTGCATGTATGGCTTTCCCATCCTTAGTTGCTCAGCAGCATATATATTCCATGTGGTGTATTAATGTATCATCTGAAGTTGTTATCTGATTGTCTGTGCATCTTTTAACTGGCTTGAATTTCATAAACAGGTTTGGACGTTTGTGAGCAATTTATGGATGTTAATGATGTGATTAAGGATGAAGACCTTCTCATCCAAAAATTACATTCCCAAGGAAATGGAATGGAGCATAGATTTTTCATGCCTCCGTCTGTTCATAACATCCAGCAATTTGTTGCAAGTATGGTCCCCACTGTTGTTTCAAAAAGGCCAAGTGCAAGAGAACTTAATCTTTTAAAGCGAAAAGCAAAAATAAGTTCGAAAGATCAAGTTAAAGGTTGGTCAGATGATGGTGATCCAGAGATGCCATTTGTGCAGAGTACAACTCCAAAGGCCTCAAATCAAGATTCATTTAGCTCCAGTAAGGTATAAGATTGGTTCTTTCCTGTAATTTATTAAATACTGATTCCTGCTGGTTATTACAGCATGCATGTTGTCTTTTTCGGCTTACCCATAGTTTTATGCTAGCATGAATCAGCTATCTATATACATTTTGTACTGCTATTTTTTGTTTCATTCTTTGATGTTTTTAAATTGTATCCTTCTTCCAAGATGCAAATCCAACAGTTGTGCAATGTATCTCTCAACTTCTTATATGTGATATGAAATGCATATCAAAGTTTGTTTGGAAAATACTAGAAATGTCCATTCGGCTGAGTGGCTGATTGATGTTTTAATATTGTATCCTTCTTCCAGGATGCAAATCCAACATCTGTGTGATATTTTATGTTATTAGATGTGAATCCAAGACCTCTCTTTCAACTTCTTTTCTGTGATATGAAATGCATATTAAGGTTTGTTTGGGAAAATACTAGAAACGTCCATTCGGCTGACTGGCTGATTAAAGGTTGTACTCATCCTGTTCGCACAAATTTTTAGATCTATTTCATTCATTTTCAGAATGGCACTGGTTGTTAGGGTTTATATAGTAATTTTTTTTTTTTAAATTGATGAAAAGGTGGGGAGATTCTAAACTGGAATTATTGACTCAGATTTTGGACTGTGAGAGTTACAGTTTTGATATGCATTTTTTTCTGACTGTCATAACATCCTCCTCATTCACCTTATGCATATCCTGGTCAAAGTAGTGGTCAACAAATTGATAGTGACTCATAGTGCAGGTAGATGCTGATGAAGACAGCTTTGAGCATGATGGAGAAGGGAAGTGGCCTTTCCTTGGCTTTGTTGAACAACTTATGCTGGACATGTTTGACCCTGGTGAGCTGTTATATATTTTGCTAGATGTAAGATTGTGTTGTATTCACAGCCAGCTGATAGTTTCTCTTAAAATACATTTGCAGTTTGGGAGGTTCGCCATGGTAGTGTCATGGCATTGAGAGAAATTCTAACCCATCATGGTGGCTCTGCTGGGGTTTTTACACCTGACTTGAGCTTGGATGGTGCTTTGGATGAATTAAAATACATAGATTATTCAAGTACAATTAAAAGAGAGAGAGAATTTGATTTAAATATGCAAGTTTCTATAGATGAGATGGAGCCACATCTAAAAAGGTCGAAGCTTGAAGAAGCATCATCTCTATCAGTGGATGCAGTGTTCTCGACTGGCTGTGTTGGGAATTCTGGCATCAATGTCAAGGTTGAAGATAGTGGATATAATATCCCTGTGGGACAGGTTAATGGCCAAGTTGATGCAAGTTCTATTGAGGTGGAATGTGGTGCTTACCTTGATGGTATATCTTGTTCATCAAAAGGAGTTACTGATATAAAGGAGCTGGAGCAGAATTGTGATGATAAGGGTTCTCTTGTGAAATCAAACATACTGCACAACCTTCCTGAAAATTGTGAGCTGATGAACTTTGTCAAACTTGGTAGGCACTCATGGATGAAAAATAGTGAATTTCTTCAAGATTGTGCCATTCGTTTCCTGTGCATTCTTTCACTGGATCGGTAAGATCACAGTTTATTATATTGTACATGTAGATTTTAGCTTTTCATAAGATTTTGACTGTTTACCCTTTTATGAGTATAAATGTGGAAGAATAGGCTATCTATTGCATGTTGCTTCTACTGATTATCATATAAATATCTATTGCATGTTGCTTTTACTGATGATCATATAATTTATCTTATGGAGCTTCTCTTTTTAGATCAAGAACAATATGGTCAATTTTTTTCTTTTATTTTGTCCTGCAGTTTTGGAGATTATGTTTCTGATCAGGTTGTTGCTCCAGTGCGGGAAACTTGTGCACAAGCATTAGGTGCTGCGTTTAAGTACATGCATCATTCTTTAGTTCATGAAACATTGAACATCCTGCTTCAAATGCAGGTAGATATCGGCAAAAACATGCTTCTAGCTTCAATTGAATTGGAAATGCTGGCTTTGCAGTACCTGTGGTGCTCTTTTTGGTGATTTTTATTCTTTTTGTGTTCTTATTTGTTCAGCGTAGACCAGAGTGGGAAATTCGTCACGGAAGCCTTTTGGGTATCAAATATTTGGTTGCTGTTCGTCAGGTAAAAATTTATTGTGTTGGTATTGCTATTATAGATCCTGAACCTCTCACAATTTAGGTTTTTCTTGGCATTGATTAAAGATCCTGATGATCTCATTTAATTTAGGGCTCATTAGAGAGAATTAATGATCTCTTGGTTTGTAGTCACTTAAGAAACTTATAGAAGATAAGAGTTTGTCCCAGGTTTTTCCTCTGCATTGAAGTTGCATAAAATCTGACTTGAGCAAACTGAACATTGATAATTTCTAATTTACCACTCTCCTTTTCCTAAAGTTTGTAAATATGTGACCCACTTGAAACAGTTTTTACACACAGAATTTAACAGGAGAGAGTTGAGCAAATGGGCATAAAAGGTGTGAAAAGAATATAATATCTGGTCGGTGTTAAACCTCCAGAGAATGTGCCAACTAATTTCTTATAGGCACTATGAAGTCATCCTAGAAGAGCCTTTGGGCCTGAGTCCTAGGATTTGGGATAATCCAATCTCAACAGTGGAGAACAGAAATTGGAGCTAAGATAATTGCTTAATTGTTGAGTTACTTAGCCGTTTAGTTGTTCAGTTGCCTTTTATTTTCAAGTTTCCCAGGCATTCATTTGTAACTAATTGTTTTTTAACCATTGACATCTTTCCTTGTTGTGCCTCTTGCCTCTTCTTTTCCTTGAAGGAGATGATGCCTGATTTACTTGGCTATGTTTTGCCTGCTTGTAAAGCCGGACTAGAGGACCCTGATGATGATGTTAGGGCAGTTGCTGCAGATGCTTTAATTCCTACAGCTGGTGCTATTGTTTCTCTAAAGGGTCGGACATTGCATTCAATTATCATACTACTTTGGGATATATTACTTGATTTAGATGATCTAAGCCCATCAACTAGCAGGTATTTCTGCAATCTAGGTTCCTTGGTATTTTTGTCTCTCTTTCTTGTGAATTGGTTTATTTGATTGCAAGCTTTGTATTTGTTTGTTGTTTGCTTTGCATGTTCTTTTCATATACCGTTTACTGGAGTTGGTAATATGTGTGACTATTCCTCTCTTTCCCTGGAACAAAGTGATGCACTTTCTTCTACATCTAAGAATGAAAGTCTCTGTGCCTGTTTGAAACTGTAATTTGTTAATTCTGAGATCAGGTTATATGCCAAATATTGGATCTGTCTTTTGTATTTTGTGCATTATGTAGCAGTTTGAAGTAATTTTCAGATAATAACAGAGTTTCTTTTAAACATCATGCATTCTTCTGCAGTGTGATGAATCTGTTGGCAGAAATTTATTCCCAGGAAGGTTTGATTCCTAAAATGATATCAAACGAGAAACAAGAGTTAGATCTGAATGCAGTTCATGTTGATGATGCTGGTGAAGAAAGAGATCTGCAGGAGAGTCCTTACATGCTATCAACATTGGCACCCAGATTATGGCCATTTATGAGGCACAGTATCACATCAGTTCGATATTCAGCTATTCGAACTCTGGTATGCACCTGTTAATAAATGCTCCCCTCCTTTGTGTATTTCTATTTGTTGAAATGTGCTGTGGCCCACTGCATACATTTGGTGTTAGGTAGTTTAACACTTTTTCAATCTATTTCTCATGCTCAGTTCCTTGTCTGTTTGTGTTCATTTACATGCAAATATTTGAGTTTTATTAATATGTTCTAATTCAGTTTTTTCATCTTTCACTGCTTGAATTTTCTGTCTTAATATTATGGAGAATTTGCTAGTATAACTCATTTGCCCATGTGTATTTGACTGCAAAGTTTAACATTTCAGGAGAGATTGCTTGAAGCTAGTTACAAAAGGAACATCTCTGAGCCATCTGGTACTTCATTCTGGCCCTCACATATTTTGGGAGATACACTTTGCCTTGTTTACCAGAATCTGCTGCTTGAATCAAATGAAGAAATTTTGCTTTGTTCAGAGAGGGTTTGGAGGCTCCTTGTTCAGGTTTTTTGTTTGATTAGGATTCATTTTGTTCATTAGATTTAACCTTTTTTTTTTAAAAAATTTCTTTGATTATTTATCCTATCTCTCCCCATCCCTCTCTCCCTCCCTTTTGTCATTAATAATAAACAAATAAACCTTCTTAGGGATATTTGACATGCAAACCAAAAATTAGAATGGAACTCTGTTCATGATAATTTATAAGTGTAAGGTAAAACGGATTGATCTTTTGGTAATAACATTAGCATCTAAAGGAAGAATGACTGTTATTTACTTGGTAATATTGTCAAGATAGAGGAAAGAAGGGAGAATGAAGTCTAATGTGATTTTATATTGAAATGGCAGGTGCCAATGCTCACTCCGAAAAGCATTCATTTAGGTGGTCTAATTTTATGCCAGTATAATATGCTCACTGCTGTTCAGTTTTTGGCTCCCTTTACAAAGATGTCTTTTGAGATAAATTATTGATTTGTAAGATTATGCATACTTATGTGTGTTAAATGGAAGCTAATGCAAAATAGGTAGATTTGTCTAATAGAATGTTATTTCACTGCCAATAAGCAACATATTTGCTCGATTTCTTGTTTAAATTTCTAAACACAAATATTTCATTGTTAACAAAAAAAGGTTGATAATATCTTCATATACCTCAAAATCTCAATTTCCTTTTTGAAAAATGCCTTTTGACAGTTGACACTTCTCTTGAAGTTTTCTATTAGGTTTTTAATGATGGTAGGGGGTAACAAAGGTGGAGAGGTTACCTTAGATGGGCTAGTAGTGCTCTATAGCACATGATTTACGTACCTTGGCTCCATTTTCCAAGGAGATTTTTTTTTTCCTGGGAGCGGGGTGGGGTGTAAAAAAGACATTAGTCATAGGATTAAAGTAAGATAGATGAAGTGAAGGAGTGCAGTGGGAGTTTTATGCAATTGCAAAATTTCCAATAAACTAAAAGACAAGTTCTACATCACCGCGGTACGATCTGCCATATTGTATGGCAGTGAGTGTTGGGCAATGAAAGAGCAACAGGCTTTTCCAAGATGAGTGTTGTAGGGATGAGAATGTTAAGATGGATGTGCAGGCATAAAATAATGAAGAGAATCCAGAATGAGTGTTTTTAGGAGAGAGTGGGAGTAGCTCCTATTGAGGACAAGTTGAGAGAAGGTAGATTGAGGTTGGTTTAAACATGTCTACCGTAAACGCTGATTAGAAGAATTGATAATATTAGGGTAAATGGGATGAAGAAAGGTAGAGGTAGATTTAGTCCCACTTAGAGAAGGTTGGTAAAATGGAACGGAGAAAGATAATCTATATAGCTGACCCCGATTAATTTGGGATTAAGGCTTAGTTGAGTTGAGTTTTCATTCAGCCGAAGGACATACTATAAATAGAGAAATTTCATACTGTTCTAATTTTGCAACCAAAATTGCATTTTGCTATTCAATTGTCACCTTGTTCTAATCGTTTGCAGGTTCTTTAGATTAAGATTCTCATAGTCCTCCTTGTTTTATGACTTTTGAATTTTGTTCTGGGTTTTTATGTAACATGAATGTTTTTGAAGCTTCAACCATTGCTAATGGTGCTGAGTCCTTCCGTATTTGGCTTTTTTGTTAGTGCCCTGTGGAGGACTTGGAAGCTGCTGCAAATTCATATATGAATTCGTGGATTGGACTTGCTACTACTCCATATGGTTCAGCCTTAGATTCAGCAAAAATGTTTTGGCCAGTGGCTCCACCTCGAAAGTCTCATTTTAGAGCAGCAGCTAAAATGCGAGCCGTGAAACTTGAAAATGAGTCTTGGAGAAACACTGCCTTAGAATATGCAAAAGAAACTATTCCACTAGAAAGAAACGGGGATCCTTCTAGCACTGCTAAAATTATTGTTGGTGCTGATGTTGAAATGTCAGTCACTAATACTCGAGTCATTACAGCATCAGCATTGGGAATTTTTGCTTCTAAGTTGCGTGAGGGTTCTTTCCAATATGTATTAGATCCACTGTGGAGCGCTCTGACCTCTTTATCTGGGGTCCAGCGGCAGGTAGCTTTTTTTTTTTTAATTGAAGATGAATAACCATTGGGACTCTTTCTTCTCTGTCTCGGTGATAATTATTCTCCTGTATCAGGTGGCATCCATGGTTCTTATTTCATGGTTCAAAGAGATCAAACACAATGAAGTCTCTGAAACCCACATTGTTGTTCCTGTTTTTCCGAATCATGTTGAGAAGTGGTTGTTGGATTTGTTATCTTGTTCTGACCCTGCATTCCCTACAAAAGATTCTGTGCAACCATATTCTGAACTTTCAAGGACCTATGCAAAGATGCGCAATGAGGCCAGTCAGTTATTTCGTGCCATCGAGTCGGCTAGCA
The DNA here is from genome assembly GCA_949673435.1 of Macaranga tanarius. Lineage (NCBI taxonomy): Eukaryota > Viridiplantae > Streptophyta > Magnoliopsida > Malpighiales > Euphorbiaceae > Macaranga > Macaranga tanarius. Next base: position 9,991 of record CATIWO010781243.1, on the reverse strand, counting down.
TTTTTGACAGTACATTATCAACTATCAAAGTAGATGTTGAGATCTTGAGTGCTGATGGGGCAATTAATTTTGCATCAAAATTGCCTCCATTATGTAATGATAGTGCTGGGAATGAATTAACAGGAAAAAACATTGTGGATGATATTGAATCACCGAAACAACGACTTTTGACGACTGCTGGCTATTTAAAATGTGTCCAGGTACCATCTTTGTAATTTGCAGCATGAAACCTTTTAGTGTGCAAGTTTAAGACAATTAGTACATTTGGTCTGAAATATGTCAAACAGATGATTTCCATGTTTTAGCTTCCACTTTGCGAGTTTAAGACAATTTGCCATTCATTTTGAATCCTTCATTGTCTGATCAAAGATTAAATGTTTGATTTTCAAGATTTTAGTTCTTAACTTTTCCACCATTTTCTCCATGAAGAAGGTTAAACATGAAAATGCATTTGTCATGCTTTTAGATATTCATAACACCGATATGTCAGTGCAAAGGAATCCATAACATATAATCCCATTGACACCTTTGTTTATCTAATGGAACAATCTGCAGAGTAACTTGCATGTCGCTGTCTCTGCTTTAGTTGCCGCAGCAGTTGTCTGGATGTCAGAGCTTCCTGCACGGCTAAATCCAATCATTTTGCCTCTGATGGCCTCTGTCAAACGAGAGCAGGTTTTCTCCTGGTGCCTATTTCAATTGTGAATTGTAGTAGTTCCTGAGTACTAACTGTCTTGTATTCCTTTCTGAAGGAGGAAATCTTGCAACACAAGGCTGCTGAAGCTCTTGCTGAGCTGATTTACCGTTGTATTGCACGTAAACCTAGTCCAAATGATAAGTTAGTCAAGAATATTTGTAGTCTGACATGCATGGATCCTTGTGAGACACCTCAAGTGAGTATCATCAGTTCCATGGAGACTATTGATGATCAAGATTTTCTTTCCTTTGGGAATAACACTGCAAGACAAAAGTCAAAGGTTCATACTCTAGGCAGTGGTGAAGACAGATCAAAGATTGAGGGATTTATCAGTAGACGGGGGTCTGAACTTGCATTAAAACATTTGTGCAAGAATTTTGGGGCTTCGTTATTTGACAGGCTTCCAAAACTATGGGATTGCCTCACAGAAGTTCTTATGCCTGGAAGTTCTGCAGATGAACAAAGAATCACACGAAGTATTGAGTCTGTGAAGGATCCTCAGATCCTGATAAATAATATTCAGGTCTTTTATTGAATTAACTTCTTCATTTAACATACAATTGGAAAAAAATATAAATTGTTACCCTTTTTATTACAACACAGCACAACATGGAAGAATGCCGGTTTTCCGGTACTCAACCATCAAATTCATATGCACATGCTGATTCTCACCATTATATGCACAGTATGGATTAATGACCATGCTAATAATTTCACATATTTGTGCGCAAATGCACACACAGAGAGCTAGTGTTAGAGGACAGTCCAGCTAATTTGAAGCTGACATTATATGAGAAAGGAGTATTTGTATGATATGTTAATAATGTCATTTTTCATCTCAAATTTTGTTTAATTTTTTGTTTTAAATATTTTACTTAGTGCTTCTATTTAGCATTATCAGTTTTAGTTCTTCTCATTTGGCTTATTTTTGCTTGATTTTATACATTTATGATGCACAGGTAGTACGTTCTATTGCTCCTTTGCTGGATGAGGCATTGAAGCCTAGTTTGCTTACGCTTCTCCCATGCATTTTTAAATGTGTTCGCCATCCCCATGTTGCAGTTAGATTAGCTGCTTCTAGGTGTATTACTTCAATGGCAAAGTCAATGACAACAAATGTCATGTCTGCTGTTGTTGAGAATGCCATTCCAATGTTAGGAGATGTCACTTCTGTCCATGCCAGGCAAGGTGCTGGCATGCTTATCAGTTTACTTGTTCAAGGATTGGGTGTGGAGCTGGTCCCATATGCTCCTTTATTAGTTGTTCCTCTTCTTCGGTGCATGAGTGATATAGATCATTCTGTTAGACAGAGTGTGACACGCAGTTTTGCTGCCCTTGTTCCTCTTCTTCCATTGGCACGAGGTCTACCCCCTCCTAGTGGATTGAATGAGGGTCTGACCAGGAGTGCAGAGGATGCCCAGTTTTTGGAGCAACTGCTTGACAATTCACATATCGATGATTACAAGCTTTGGACTGAATTGAAGGTGACATTAAGGAGGTTGGTACTGAAATCTATGTTCTTAATTTGACATGTTATATTTATGTTAATGTTTGCAGCTATCCATATTCTTATATTTAAAATTTTGCCCAAGATATTTGAGTTATACACATGAATGTTTTGTTTTCTTTTGACAAACCTAAAATTGATGATGCCACTCTCTCTCTCTCTCTCTCTCTCTTTCTCTCACTCACTCACTTTCCCTTTCTTAATCTTTCCTCTATTTTCTCTCTCTGTCCTATGAAAATTGCAGTAGTGAATTTCTGAAACCTTCCTTAGCTGTATCATAAAACTAAAAACCCAGATGAAGAGGTTTTTCTTAATGAGTAAGGTTTGGTATCCCTCATGTATACCCTTTTCTAGTACACCATGTTCTCTTTTTGTCTTTTCTTCTTCTTGCATTTCTGTCCTACTTACTTGTTGCTATATGTATGTATACAAGTGGCGTTTGTATGAACATGTCTTGAGAGCATCTGGACTGTAATATCATTCTTAATTGCAGGTATCAACAAGAAGGGATAAACTGGTTGGCTTTCTTAAAACGTTTTAAGCTTCATGGAATCCTTTGTGATGATATGGGACTTGGAAAGACATTACAGGCGTCAGCAATTGTTGCATCTGACGTAGTAGAACGTCGTACTTTAAATAAGGATGGGGGTGTTCAACCATCTTTAATTGTGTGCCCGACAACACTTGTCGGACACTGGGCATTCGAGATAGAGAAGTATATTGATGTTTCTGTAATAAGCACCCTACAATATGCTGGTTCTGCTCAAGACCGGACATCCCTTAGAGAACAGTTTGATAAGCACAATGTTATCATTACCTCTTATGATGTGGTTCGCAAAGATATTGATTTCCTTGGGCAGTTTCTCTGGAATTATTGTATTTTGGACGAAGGGCATATAATTAAGAATGCAAAGTCTAAAATTACGGCTGCCGTGAAGCGGTTGAAAGCTCAACATCGCCTGATACTTAGTGGAACACCAATCCAGGTTAGACACGTCCAAAAGTGCACCAAAAATTGCCATGATGTTTTTTCCTGACGCATGCCTTGCTTTTTGTATTGCAGAATAACATTATGGATTTGTGGTCTCTCTTTGACTTTCTAATGCCAGGGTTTCTTGGTTCTGAGAGACAGGTATGTGTTTTAGCGTCATGGTGTCTGGTTACTGATTGGTCTTGGACATGAGGCTCCACTTTTTTCAACTTCTTTGGATATATACCTCATTTAGCTTGGGACCAATTGAGGATATTGTGAATTACACAACAGAAAATTTATAAAATGAATGCAGTGACAAGTCTAAGCTTGGTGGCCTCTGACTTCTTTCTTGTTGGAAGGTCCCAGAATAAATGGGACAAGTTATTTGAAATTCATGTCCATCTGATATATTTTATTCGTAAATTTTCTTGTTGACATTCTGTTGAGTTTTGTCATGCTACCTGCTTTCTTTTGTAAATAGTAACTGTGGGAAAGAGTTTGGTGTTGCAAATGATTTGGCTGGTTTGTCACTGGATCTGATCTTGTACCTATGGTAGAAAAAGGAATAAATATAGTGATAATTTGATTTTTCATTGCCACATTAACACCGAAGATTTGAATTTCCTGTTGGTCTTTCAAAAAATATATTTTTCTAAATGCTTGGCCTCTAATCTAATTTTTATTTGTTCTTATGTGTGTATGAAAATGTTGAGTTAATCTCTTCTTTTGCAGTTCCAAGCCACTTATGGGAAGCCTTTACTTGCTGCTAGAGATGCTAAATGTTCTGCCAAGGATGCTGAAGCTGGGGCACTTGCTATGGAGGCATTGCACAAGCAGGTGATTTGATTTGCTCCTTCTCATATCTTCCCTTTGGTCCCCTTTGTGGTCTTTTTCTGCTCTTCCCTTATTCTTCTTCTCTGATATAATTTTAGTCTCATTGTAGTTTCATGTGTTTCCGAATGCTGTTTTATACAACAGGTCATGCCTTTTCTCCTCCGGCGGACAAAAGATGAAGTTTTGTCTGACTTGCCTGAGAAAATTATTCAAGACAGATATTGCGATCTAAGCCCTGTACAGTTAAAACTCTATGAACAGTTTTCAGGTTCACATGCTAAACAAGAGATTTCAAGCATGGTAAGAGCAGGGGATTCAGCACTTCAGGAAGGAAATACTGCTTCACCAAAGGCATCATCCCACGTTTTCCAGGTAATTTATTGTTTATGTTTTTCTTATTTCTCGATTATTTTGGCTTTGTGGCATTTCTGGTGAAGCTGATCTATGTAGTACATGTTTCAGGCGCTTCAGTACTTGCTAAAACTTTGCAGTCACCCGTTGCTTGTTCTTGGTGAAAAGATGCATGAAACGCTAGCATCCCAATTGGCTGAGCTCTTGCCAGCAACTTCTGACATAATCTCAGAATTACATAAGCTGCAACACTCTCCAAAATTGGTTGCACTTCAAGAGATATTGGAAGAATGCGGTATAGGTGTAGATGCTTCAAGTTCTGAGAATGCTATGAATGTTGGCCAGCATAGAGTTTTGATATTTGCTCAGCACAAGGTAATGGGTACTTCTTTAATTCATATCTTCATACTGTTGCTCTTACATGCTTTTTGTGATTTTGGTTAATGATGGCATTTCATGTAGGCCTTTCTTGACATTATTGAAAAGGACTTGTTTCACTCCCACATGAAGAAGTAAGTTTTCATTTCCTCACTTATATTATCTTTTATAACCACTTCATATTAATTCATTGTGCTAGATTACAGTCAAGACAATTGAAGCAAACTCTGAATAGGGACTGCTGTTGATTTTTTTTTTCTTTTTTTTTTTGCCTTCTCTGACCATTGACCGTTGTGTTTCTGTAATTTTGCTATTTGTAGCTTGTCTTTGCCTGGACGGATGTTATATTAACTTTACAGGACTGTGTGTTTGCTCTATAGAGTATACTTTGTGTTCAAAGTAAAGGATGAAGTGATGTCACCTATAATCTCAATTTTTGCAGTACAATTCACATAATCTTATTAAAATAAAAAGGCATAATGCATACACAGCCCCCTGAACTTGCCAGCGTTTTTCACTTTGGCACCTCAATTTACGCTTTTACCATTTCAACCCCTGAACTTGCCTAAAATGTAATTTTTAAACCTTTGTCATCATATTAACGAATTAACATGTGACACGTAGAGGTATTTAACTGACAAAAATCCGCAAGTAGATGTGTCAAACTGACAAAAAGTGGCAAGTACGGGGGGTGGTAGATGTATTATATCATTAGATTAGTGTATTTTAGGCAAAAAGAGGCAAGTTCAGGTGTTGAAATGGCAAAATCGTAAGTTGAGGTGCCAAATTGAAAAAAACTGGCAAGTTTAGGGGGCTGTGTATGTATTAAGCCAAATAAAAATCAAGTTTGAGAGTTAAGCTGAATAAATTGAAGAGAACCATTTTCTTTGACTATCAAGTCACCAATGGGATATGACATTTTTAATGACAGTAAAAGAACTGAATCTTGTTATTGCATTGGAGGCAGTGATTGTCAAACTATGATCAATAACAGTGGAAAATTTAAAGGGACAGTATATAAAGATGCGTATTTGAATTTTATTTTTTTTCTTATTAGTTTTATGATTGTTTAAAGGATACAGGGTAAGTGAAACATAGATCAAATAATTAAGATTTTTACATTTTATTTTGCTTTTGTAAAGAAGTAATAAATGCATATTCTAATAGTTCGTTTATTAGGTGTTCAATGTCCCTACATTTCATTCGTTTTGGGAGGAGTTATGACTTACGAGTTAGCTAGTTTGCTGTCATTTAATTTACTGCTTTTAATACCCAAAGAAATGTTGTTAATTTAACTTCATTTTACATGTTTGTTGTTTCCTTTCACTTCCCTTGGGCAAAGAGGAATAATAGTTTTAAGTTGCAGCTTGCATGTTGTGACTTGTGAGTTGTGAGACTGGTGGTAGCTTTCGGTGTAATTTTTTCTGAGATTAGTTGATGCAGAACAATTTGTTCCCATTCATGAACATACATAATGATGTATATGAATATTTGCATCAGAGTAGGCAATTTATGTGTTCTTTGTCAGTCTTTTATAGTCGTTGTCTATACTTTTAGCTAAGTATCCTGATGATCGTTATTTTTTGACAAGAGATGAATCCTTAGATGATAATTTGTTCTTAGTTCAGTGAGTGAATGGATAGATGCATCATGCATGACATCTAGAAGCCATCCTTTTGCTAGGTTATAGGGTAAAAAGTGAAGGTTTTTGCACAATGCTGTTACCAGCTAGGCATATATATTATTAGATTTTCTTATTTACAAAAAAAAGAAAGATTCTAATGATTATTGATGGGAAAATTGATTAAGAAATTTTTCATAAACTATGAGAAGCTCCCTTTCTGGTTTACATGGTGAGATAAGCTTTATCAATCATTGTTATTGATAACAACATATTAATGACTGCTAGTAAGCTATTGATAATTTTATATTTGAAGAGTTAGGTATGTGGGCTCCTTAGCTTACCATCTTTGCACTAGCAATGAGTGCTAATCTATTTAGTATCTTATACCTGGCTGAACACTAAGAAACCAAGTATAAGCATCCTGAGGTGGGATCCGCTTACAAGGGCTGCTGCTTACTCTGCTTCTCTTCCTGTCTTAGTCTTGGAGGAGGTTCGATTAATATATATAAAAATGTAACCAAACCTTTCTGAACAGTTCATTTAAGCTATTGATAAAATGGAACCTATCATCTCAATGTCAGAAATAACTTGAATTTTAAGCATCTTGGACTGATGTAACATTAGGAACAAAAGAAGAAGAGCCATGTTGCTGAGTGCAACTTTATGTTTTTTTAGAGCTCAGTTGGTTGAGTTTTTGTTTTAGAATAAAATAATAATGAGTTCCTTGTCTGCTATCAGGCCTTTGCCAGTCAGTGCTTGTCCCACTTGCAATAAAAGCCACAAGATCCCTTATATATCCATTCTTTTCCTAATCGTCTCATGGTGTAAGATTCCAGCATAACTATGATGAGTGCTTCCTTGTAGTGAAATCTCACTTTTAGAGACTATTCGAAAAATATTTTCCACCTCTAAAGATAGGTTCTGGAACTTTAAGATGACTCATTAGATTGATGGTCGTCAACTGGCATCGAGCCACTATAAAGCAGATGTACTTGTTTTTATTTTGTATAGGGTACCTCACAGGGAACTTCTATCTTCGAACTGTTTGCTTTCTCTTCTCCTTGTTATAATTCCTTTGGTATGAATTTTGTTTTTTTTCAACTGAAGGGTTTGCAGTGTGAAAATCATGGAATTTACCTTCGTTGTTCAGCAAAACTATTGTATGGTTCTTATAGCTTTATATGTTGTTTCAAAGCAGTGTCACGTACTTGCGGCTGGATGGATCAGTTGAACCACAAAAACGTTTTGAAATAGTAAAAGCTTTTAATTCAGATCCTACTATTGATGCATTGTTGCTCACAACACATGGTAAAATTGTTCTTCCCATTTTAGTTGTTTGACTTGTTTTGAACTTGTAAAGTTAGTCAATCACTTCATTCTTTTCTTTACTTTCTATGCAGTTGGTGGGCTTGGTTTGAATCTGACATCTGCTGACACCCTTATTTTCATGGAGCATGATTGGAATCCAATGCGAGATCACCAGGTATAGAATCTATACTGCTTGCAGCCTCCACTATCCTTGTTTGTGTTAAAAGCAGAACTTGCAACTCTAAAGTAGTCCTTTGGTTATCATTTAATAAAACAACCTCAATTTAGCAATTTGGATCAATTATCTTCATTTTGTTGGTGCCAAAACAGTACATGGAACTCTAAAAATAGTCTTTTATTTATCATGTTTCATTCTGGATTCTCTCATCAAAATTTGGGTAGTTAAATTTGTTAGTATATATAAACTTCAAGATCTTTTAATATGTGCCCATTCAAATATATTTTTCTGTGCTGAACATATTTTGCAACAAGAATGCAGTTACTGGTTCTGTGGCCCACCACATGTTGATTTGCTTCACTGTTGACTGTTGGCACATAATTTTCTTGAATCAAATTGTATTAGTCCTTTTTCTTGTGGTAAACTTGATCCCATCTGTTGTTGGATGTGTCTGCCAGTGTGCAATTTGTACTGTGTTTGAAAGTTTTATGTTCTGTACTTGTTACATGCAAGTGTGACTTTTATTTTTCCATCTGCATCATCCGACTATTCAAGGACTTGAACAATTCAGGCTTCTAATTTTACATATCACCATATAGCTTTCATCATGTCTTTTACTTTCAGGCCATGGATAGAGCACATAGATTAGGTCAAAAGAAAGTTGTGAATGTTCATCGTCTTATCATGCGTGGCACACTCGAAGAGAAAGTTATGAGTCTTCAAAGGTTCAAATTATCCATTGCCAATGCTGTCATTAACGCGGAGAACGCTAGTTTGAAAACGATGAATACCGACCAACTACTTGATTTGTTTGGATCGGCTGAAACAAATACAAAGGTATTATTATTATAAGATAAGTTTAACATGTGTTTGTGGCAATAATTTTTGAGTTACAGACTTTTTGTTTTTGGTTTCCCTTGCTTTGAAAGATTTGTTTATGGTGTTTCTTGAATCATATTCAACATCGATTCGGACATTTCTCCTTTATTTGCTTTATTGGCTGATAGATTTTATCTTGGCATGATACTCAGAGAAGTACGGCCTCAAAGCATTCAGATGGCAGCTCCGATGGTGATCCTAAACTAATGGGCACTGGAAAAGGTTTAAAGGCCATCCTAGGGGGACTAGAGGAGCTCTGGGATCAATCACAGTACACTGAAGAGTATAATCTAACCCAGTTCTTGGCGAAGCTCAATGGATGAATCCTATGAGCTCGTCTGTGTACAGTGTATATTTCCTTGTTGAGTTAGGAGAAAAAAATTTTGACGTTTTAACTTTAGGTTCGTTGCTTAAATTTTTTTCATTTCTCTCCCCATATTCCGTTTTTTTTTTTTTTTTTTTTTCAAGCTCCTATATGCTTTGATTGATATGGGAGTCTGGGAAAAAGATGGGTTTTTAGTGGTTGGTTCGAGAGCCTGGCGCTAGAGGGATATCGAATATGTCAACCCAAAATACATCAAATGGGAAAGAGAATTGTAAAGTTCGAATATTGTATATACAATCAATCAGCTTCTTATTTTCATCATTAAAAGATATAATATATAATCTCAATTGTGGTGATTGTTTCATTTTGTGTGAAAAATTATATATATATATATGTAAGCTCATTTTGAGTCGAAATTATGGTTAGACATCTTTGAGAATGTTGGATTATTTCAAGCATCTTACAGGAAGCCAGCTTTCGCTACTTTTGCTCGTTATGGATGGGGAGCAGGAGTTAGCATGCTTTTTGGTTCATTGGTTATTGTTCGTATAGACCTGTGGTGGTCTCCTCCACGAACAGCTGCAGGAGATACTCAGACTCAGACTCAGACTCAGACAGCTACAGAGGAGACTCGGACCTCGCAAACAGTTGCATGAGAGACTCAGACACGCACAGACATCTTCCATTGAGGTACCACACCCAACACCTCAGTGACATTCAGTTGCGATCCCAATAGCACAGCCGCCACATTCGGATGCCATCTTTCGAGTGAGATGCTGCATGCAGTTTATAGATGATCGACAATATATTGATAGTTGACGCATTAGGAGTTGTATGTTTATCTTATTCGACATTTGTAGCAAATATGATATGTACCATTCATACTATATAGTGATAACAACCTTTTTCGTCCTAAAAAATAATTTTTTAATATTTT